>OY982566.1:25929547-25979821 GCA_963859945.1 Euplagia quadripunctaria | reverse complement strand
GTTTACTGTGACGCGGGTGGCAGGTCATCGGCGTTACATGAAATAATGTCAGAGGCGAGCTGCACTGATCTGCAAAGTGCATTCGCCTCATGTACTGCTATATCATTTTACTTATTAAAGAATTAATGTTTGACCCAGAGGGCCTTTGAGCATGCTCCAATAACGCTAACAAAGCGGCCGGTGTTCACGGCTCGGCATGTGTTTACGTCTTACCTAATTACTAAGTAACGTTTAGATGAGTCATCTCTGTAACTATTGTACTGTACTATTATGTTACCGCACAATACTGTATTGTGTGACTAACACTCGCTAGATGTCGCTGAAGAATTGACAAAGATAATGAGAACTACTATTTTTACAATTGACAAGTTTTGTCAATTTGTTACCCATGTCATTGCTTCTTATCGTATTTCAAAGAAATACGTAAAATGCAAATTATTTCATAATGAATAGTGTTAACTCGGACGACTTTCTAGTCGTATCGCCTTCATGCATCGCAAGTCATGAAACAAAAACTGCCAGTCACAATGGTAGACAGCAGAATAAAGTAAAGCCTTGTGTCGAATACAAATGACCTCATCAAAAGGATTAAGTACATGGACGCCCAACTTGAGAGTTGCAGACTCTGTTTCACACTTTTGTATAAAATATGAATGAAATAAAATAAGCATATTTCCTGATTTAATTGAAAGAGATAAAATATTATGTCCTACTATTATTACCTATGAAATTGCCGTTTTATATGAAAAAAATCAAACGATTTCTTTTTCCATATTTTTTATTTCTATTAATCAAAGTAATCACCCATGCAACTGATGCTTCTTGAAGAAATCAGCTGGACGGGAGGCAACAAATTCTTCCAAAGGCATTTTGTACTGCCTCTCGGGTGTTGAATTTTTTGCCCGCCAAGAAGTTATCCAAATTTGGAAAAAGTAGAAGTCTGTAGGTGCAAAATCTCGTGTCTACGGTGGATGACGGAGAGTTTCCAACCCCAGCTCTTGCAACTTGGAGACCGTCTGCTGTGCAGTATGACGTCGCCCGTTGTCGTGCAGGAGCAGCGGAGACGATTGACCAAAGCTGGTTTTAGATGTGCTTCTCCATAATTAGGTTCAGTACTTCACAGTACACATCTGCAGTTATGCTCATCCCGTTTTGTAAGAAGCTGCGATGAATCACACCGGCGCTAGACCACCAAACAGTAATCATCACTTTTCTAGAGGGTAAGCTTTCTTTTAGGGCATTGTTTACGTGCTGAACCAGGATTCAACCAACTTGCTGAGCGCTTGCTATTGTCAAACAGAATCCATTTTTCGTCGCAGGTAACAATGCGATTCAAAATTCCTCCGTTTGTGTGCCTGTTGAGCAGTGCAAGGCACGTCTCGACGCATCGAGTTCGTGGGGCACCCATTTGTAAGCTTTTTTACCTTGCCAATTTGACGCAAATTGACCAATATTGTTTTGACGCTAATGTCGAAAGCTGCTGCTAATTCAGCCGTAGATTGAGTATCATCAGCTTCCACAATCGCCTTTAATTCTTCATTGTCGACCAAAGTTTTCGGACGACCACGAGGTTCATTTTTCAGGTCAAAATTTTCAGAACGGAAGCGGGCAAACCAATAACAGGCGGTGCGTAGGTTTGTAGTGTTAGCTTCGTAAATGTCGTTGATGTTGCCTGCCGCTGGTGCCGCGTTGCTGCCACGACGTACTCATATTCCATAATTACTCGAATTTTTAACGTGTCCATGATGGCGAAAAAGATTCAAATGCGATGAAAACAACACTAATCAACAAACAATCGACATCTTTGAAAAAAGAAATCCATGTTTTTAAAAATAAAATTAATTTTAAATTAGAATACTTAGCCAAAAAAAAAATTGATCTGAAATAGCCAGTACTGCAAAACGAAAATTTCATAGGTAAAGACCTATTATATACTTATGTTAATGTGTTTTGGAATACGAAGGCAGGCACTACTAATGGCCTGTTTATTCTATTTGCTATTGACGTGCTTAAAAGGATTAACCTATTTTTCACCAAGTTGAAAGAGACTTATTTATTAAGTAAGCGGTTAACGGTCGTGTTGCGAGCGTTTATAGGCGAGGGAACACTATTACACTACACACTAAAGCTGCAATGATTACCACCGCGTTGCCGCCTCTTCAGAATAAACGCGCAGTCGTTAACGCACAAGGTACCTACTCACTAACGCACTAGGGCTCTAAAGGCTTAACAGTACAGAAAAAACACGTTACATGTTAAGTTGCTTAACACCAGATTTCTGTAGGATGAACATATCCAATCAGGTATTCATCATATATATTTTTATCAGCTCAGCGCTCAGAAATTCACTCAATGCTGCAGCATACGCTCGTAGCCTTCTGCGCGCAAATGACGTGCATCGGCATACATCGCAATAAAATAGTAATTATCTACTCTGTATTGTCATCCGTATTCCCAGAATTCCAGAAGCAGAGATGACACGACAAATACACACATGGATAAATTTAGAGGAACGTAAAAAAGGTTCGATTATGTGTATCATGTTCTCCTTACGCACTGGCCACCTATATCAGCATTATGTAACTTGAAAAAAGAAGATTTTAATCGTCTTTTATCTCCGAGTTTCATTTGTTCTTTTTTCGCTACGTGATAATTTAATAATTGTGTATTGTAAGAAAATTAACAGATTTTTGTTGAATTTGACAAATTCCAGATTTACTTTTATTTTTCCACAAAAAGTCATTGTCGTGGTGTTACTTACAGACCATTTAAAAGACTGAAGTGATAATGCCGGATCTCAGAGTAGCTCATGTATCTAAAGCTGTATCTTTAATCGGTTACACTTACAATCAAGTGGCTCAAATGTTGCGAGTTTCCAAGTCTCTTATTTTTCGCAATGTGAAACGATACCGGCGCACAGGAGAGTATACGAGACGCAGAGGACAAGGTAGAAAAAAGGAACTACAGCTAGGGACGCCAGATTTACTGTAAGCAGCTTATTAAGAAATCGTAACAGTTAGCACTAAAACCATAAGAAGAAGACTTATATATCAGCTGGAATAGCGACGTTTGTAGTAACTATGTCCGTTATAGTCGTAGAACAGTTGAACTGTCTGGATATTTTTTGTCCAATCTGTTCTATCCCGGTGAGCAGTAGAACTGTCTGGACTTTTTTGTCCATTTTGTTCTATCGCGGTGACCACTAGAACTGTTTGAATTTTTTTGTATATTTTGATCCTTTAACATTATCGTAGAACTTATAGTAGAACTAAATGGATAACCCTTTTGGGATACTTTCAAGAGGTCGACATCGAAGTTTTGAAATGGCGCACCCGCTCACCAGATATAAACCCGATAGAGCATGTCTGGGATAAACTGGGAAGACAAATTAAACAAAGAATACCATTACCCAACCAGTAACCAACTTAGTAGAAGAATGGGACCAAATACCACAAAGTTTTTATTGGCGATTTAATGAAAAGTATGCCCAGACGGATGGAGGCAGTTTTGACAGTGCGAGGTGGTAACACTAGGTACTGAATACAAGAACAAAAATATCTCTCTACAACAAGAAAAATATCATTCTAATATCGTGGATTGTACCAACATCAGCGGACCTCTTATAAGTAAAGTCGCCAAGAAGGAAAAGAAATCAGTATTCATATGCTATTAATAACAACTGCCTAGTTAAAAACAAATGTTCACCAGGAGGAAAACGTATCGCATATACCGTACCTTGGCTATTTTAAATTAGCCAGCATATTCTTAAACATATCGTCAATAGAATTGTCAGTCTGTTAGATCATCTCGTGAAAGCGGTTTAAGCAATATCAGTACAATTATCTTTAAGATAATAAATTAAAATATCGAAAATCCCTTCAACAATTACAAAAGAGCTGATGATCTTCGAACTGCTGGACAGATTTTCTTGAATTATATCTAAGAACACTCTCGATCAAGTCACCTGTCAAACAAAAAAAATCGCACTGAAATCGGGTCATCCGTTTGGGAGCTATGATGCCACAGACAGACACAGATACACAGACACGTCAAACTTATAACATCATTAATTTTGCGTCGGGGGTTAAAAACTAACTTCCGAAAATGTGCCCATCTTGGACACATAAAAGCTATTCATTAAAAGAACACTAAAATCTGGTAACAATTAACGAAGAAATCGCGCTTTTGGTTTAGAACATGAGAGACCGAGCTTTGTTCGGTAGCTTTATGTAAAATCGTATTTTTTTTTCTAAAATTGCATTTTTACAGGAAATACAACTATGCAGTTAACTTAAAATGTAAAACTGTATCTGTACACAAAATGGCTGTTAATTGTTGTTTCATAACCACCCGCTTCTCTAAAAAATTCTCTGGTTATTCTGAGAGTGAGTGGTGGTTGATTCCTCATTAAGTACCTATTTTGTATGTAAACGTCATAATGTTTCGTCATAATTACATTAAGTTGCCATTAATGAAGTGGTCGATCACTTTGCTAGATGGTCTTATGTAAGATATACTTAAATGTTATTTTGATCGATTTGGTAACTAATCATAACCCTAATTGAAAGGCTATGGGATGTCTAGAATCGCGGTATATTAAGTGTAAGTGTAAATCTCAATCCGTAGAGAATAGCACTTAAAGCAAAGACTGAAAGTCCAAATTAGAGACAGTTGTGTAAAAGCAGACAAGGCGATTGATTTTAACTTCATATGCCGCAGTTGAGTCGGCGGGCTGTCGCGACCAGAGGCGAGACGCATAATAGCCGCGTGACTCATTGCAGCGTACACCACCGTATACAAGGGGGTATATGACATTACTCACTACTGAAAGGAGCATTTATTTACATACATAAGTATTGGGGGTAGGACTAGGTAGGGTCTGACGCCCATGTTTTGTCAGCTTAATGTTAAGTAGGTTCCCTGCAATATGTGGTGAGCCAATTGCGTTCAATCGTACACAACTTCATATTTCGGAGTATTTGTTGGGCTAAATACCAATAACGGCCTCGACTCGGGAATTGCTACAGTGATTATGTGATGTTAAAGGTAATGGACGAGACCACATGAGCCAAAATAGTTCAAAGTTACAAGCTTTATAAAGACTTCGAAACAAGACCGCGAGGCAGATTTTTTAACCGGCTCTAAAATGCAATGAATTCTCAGTAATTGGCTGATTTTTATCTCCGATATTTGTAGCCTGGCAAGTAAGTAGCCTTCTTCTAAACTACTCGTAGCCGTGAATCGTGAAGCGTTTGCGTGGCGTCGTGACCCTCATGTAGATGTTCTAGTTTCTTTTCCATATTGTTTAAAAGTTAATTGTAATTTTGTATTTACTACGCAATAGCAATCGGGATCTTTAAATGTACGATTTATTGACTCGAATCTACGCCTATCAATTATTATCCTAATCGAGGAAAAACAGGTCGTCACACTTTATAGTGCATTAATTATGTTTACTGAAGTCATAATTTTCTAATTTTATATTTAGCAACGAGCACATATAATAATTCCATATAAACAATGCATGTGTATGACACACTTGGCAGGTGATTTATGATAGGAATGCTACTACGGTCAAGTAGCCAAAATGTGTACCTAGAGAGGATTTCTATTAGGGTTCTGCAATACTGCTAATATTTTGCAGCATTTAACTACTAAGTTTTAAAAAAATGAGCACAATGGATTTTTGCTCGATTAGGAATCACCCAACTGGGAAAATAGTACATACAACAGGTTTTAAATAAGTCGCCAAAACACCATTCTGAGAATTGAGCTATGTTTCAGCTAAGAACACAACGGGCAACGGTGATGTGTACAAAAAATAATTTTCACATACCTAGGGCAAAACAGAAATGTGATTATTTCAGGCTCTTATTTTTATAAAACGCTTAACTCGTTTAAAAGTAATGTTTTTATCCTGAGGAGCATTTTTTTCTGGATGAAAGGTACTCTATGTCCTTTGCCGTATCCCTGGCAACATGAACTGTACGGCAGTGCATAAACTACGAACAGACATACATTGATTTTTAAATCGCTTCCATGTTAATATAATTATGTTGAAAGGCATTAACGCGACACTTATTTAAAAGGTATTGCCAGTCGTAAGATTTATTATAATTCCCAACTGCCTTAAAAACAAAATGCTCATCAAAAAGGTAAAACTTATATAAATACCTTTCAAAGCAACATTACCCTCTCAGATACTGACTGAAATAATGATTGTGTTCTACAATCGGTATTTCAAGAGCACCTGTGCGTGCAAAAAAATCACCGTAGCAAGCACTGCACAGACAATAAAACATGTCGCGTGACGTGGGCGGGACGCCCTGTCGCCGGGTAAAAATACCCGCTCTACGACATGTGACGTCATCACTACCTGAGCACACAGTGACTAGTACTGCGGCTGACAAATTTTACCTAATACACTGTTTATACAACAATTAATTGTATTCAAAGATGACTTAGCCCCCGTCAGAATTTTGTAATAATCTGAGAAGCAGAAGACAAACACTAGTTAATCTTAACGACCGTGGAAGGCGTAAATAGAAACATGTCGTCACCAAAATTGTATGCTGATAGGAAGTTATTTGTTATAGCTACACAAAAAATTAGGATGTCCTGGCATGGCTATACTTTCAATCCACGGTTAAAGACGAAAACGAGTAAGTTAATAATGTCTATGAATGGGATGAAATTCTGAATCAAACAAGTCTGCAACTTCGATAAAGTCAGGATCACGCAAACAAGTTAATCAAAGTTAAAGCCCAAACAATGTCATTTAGTTATTAGTATTTATACGAAACACATGAAAGGGGTATTAAATGGTTTTAATATACAGCTTTGTCGGTTGCTTACCACTATCGCCCTTATCTAATAAATTTAAAGATAAAATTTACTTCGATTGCGAGGGAGGCGATTATCCCTCCAGTAGACATGAATAATACGAGAGGTAATAAAATGTCTAGAGGATACGAGCACAGGTAGCTTACGGGTCAGCAAGGCTCATCCATTTATATAAAGAGAGCAGACGATGTGTCTGTGTGGCAGCCGTAGTGAACAGTATCGATCGGGCGCACCCTTCGCCACCCTCACGACTGGTCGCGACCTACCACTCGCGAGCCAGGCCTTATTGCACGACGTCTGGGCTTTTCCACTAATTCAACGACATGATAACCCAATCCAAACACGAACAGGGTAATAAAACATGGCAACATTATTTATGAAATTAATTTTCATGTAAAAAAAATGGTGTTAACGAATATCAGGTTCCATTTATATGATCAAGTTTACATGGACACAAAGTCTAATAATAGATGTGACACCTATAAGTCAGTGGAAACCTCCGCCGTGATTCACCTCTCGCTACGTGTTCACGCAGCCTACTGCGATGTGATGCAAGTGAGTGTATAAACTGAACTACGTGGTATAATTAATTACGCAATTAAGTTGTTCATGATGTAACAACTTACGTGCAAGTGAAAGTTATGAAAAAAAGATATATGAATATTTCAGTTGCAATCAACGAACTGCCCAATCGCTTCAAAAATCATCCAATTAAGCTATATTATTTATGTTCTATATTTTGCGACCACTTTCAATTTCTGCGTCATTTTGACATATAAACAATGGAAGGGTGGCTGCAAATGACGTCACACTCGAAAAGAGCACAAACAAGGGTTCTGCGTAACATTTTTATAAAGAGCCAAAATTAGGTCAACGAGTGCACGAGGCTCCGAGTGTGGAGAAAACTCGCACTTGACAGTATCTGGCATTTCTATAAGATGACGACGTTTTGTCAACTTGGCATTGCGATAGCATTAAGCCTAGATTACTGATAGATGGTGTGAGCAATTTATGTCTTAGAACTGAAAACGTCACGTCACTTAAAATGTGGATAACAATGTTCGTTATCGGCAAAGTAGATTAGAACAAAATAGCTGATCTTATTGCTATAGATAAGAATCAATTTACAAATTCAAGAGTACGACTAGCCTCACTATTGATGGTAAAAGATTAGGAACTAGCGGAACCTCAAGTATGTTCAGCTTATTCAAGAATGGTTAATGGCTTAAAGGCCTATGAAGTCAGAGAAGGGTGGCAACTTGGTCTTTAGCGCTATAAGCACATCATCTCTTTTTGATCTACGTGTTCAGATAATACAGAAGGCAACGGAGAGAGTTTGAAAATGCGTTTAGTGGGGATCAAAATTCCATCCAGCAACACCGCCAGTTAAAATTGTCTAACACAACAACACAATACCTAATAAAAAAAAAAATAAACAGGCATATACACAAAATTTTACGTTCATTTAAAATTGGATATACATTTAAAAATAGATTTATTGGGACGAAGTTTAAAGGTCTCCATAATGAATAATTAGTAAGGGTTCAATAGGTTTTTCTCTACCTGTTCTAAAAATAAATTTCATTATAGATAGATTTCTAAATAGGTATACGTTGGGTTCACAGTGGTAGAGGTAAAGTTATGGGTATAAAGAACCAAAATATTTGAGGTAGTCGTGTCTTACAAAAGTGCTGATTTCGTATAGAGAGCTACTTAAGAGGAGAAGACATACACAGCAACATTGGCAAAATAATTTTACTACAATCACAACTTTTATGACTAGTAAAAACATATTATATGGAGTCAAATGAATTACGTTTGACTCCATATAATATTTTAAGGTTACTTTTTACAATAAATACTGGAATTTCACATCAACATACTTTCCGTACGCGACCATGACCTTGACCATGATTAGGGCACGACTAATGGGAATGGTAAAAACGATTTTAGCCATGAAAGCTCTACGTCTAGTAACCAGTTAAAATCTTATGGTTTTGAGACACTGCTATCGACTATAAACATTACATCAGCAGATTTGCCATCGATAATGTTCTGAATTCGATGTGTCGATATCCATAGTATCAACGCTGAGGTCGATTCGGACGAACCAATCATTTCAGAACAACAAAGTATTATGTAGTAGTATGTATACCTATGTTTTTGTACAATTATTAATACTTGAGCAGATGTAATTCAAATAATGTTGAATATACATTCGCACCAAATAGTAAGTTTAAGAACTGTGGAATGCTCTCAAAATTGTGTCGTTGATCTTTCTGGACAACTGCGCCAAAATTAACAGCGGAAGTGCCGATGACGTAATTTTTAATGCAAATATTGAACGGAAGTTTATTACAGGAATATAAGCTTATGTTTATCGAAAAATCCTATAACATCGATATCCTGTCACAGTCGTATCTATTGGAACTCGAATTTTTTGACGAGACAAAGTTAAGACTAATCAAAGCACCCCGCACGCAAATGAGTACCGATTGTCGACTCTTACCACTAATATCTTCATTTGCAGGTGCCATGTTTCACCACACAGAAAATCCACACAAAAGACCAGCAAGTCCTTCAATTGAGTCCACAACGCTACATTAATGTTTCCACAAACGTTGGAGTATTGCGCGACGTGAGCGCGGCGCCGGGTGCTGCGCTTGTGAGCGAGGCAATGAAGCAATGTTGCTTCACATGGCTAAAATTAGCGATGTGGCGTCGACTCTGCAAAACGCGTCACGATGCCCGCTCCCTCTGTACAAGACAACCACTTTTCGTACTGACATTATCTGAGGAATTTGGACAACGTCAGCTTCAGGCTTGCAAAAGGTTTTCAACAAAACGCTCGAACGGTACGGATTATACAGACATAACACCTATTGCGAAATATTCTCAAGTATCGCATGTTCTCACAAGACAAAAGATAAATAATTGTTTTTATAAAAATGGCTCTAATTGTAGTAGGTTCTGCGATTTTGTCTGAAGATAGCAAGAAATATCGAAGTAAATAAATTTCATCGTCACAGTGGTAGAGATCTCTTAGCTGTCAACTAATGTGTGCGCTGTTTGCACTAGATAAGATAGGATATCTTTACTAATAGTAGTCAGTTTCTACTAGAATACATTTCGTATTTCTGTATTCGTAATGATTATGATATAAAAAAATCGATAAACGGCCTGTTACTAATGTCTGACGATGACTCACGCAGTTCAAGGAAGTGCAAGTAGGCGTTACATTTCGACATGAAATAGTTATATGCGGTTTTAAGTAAACAAAGATAAACCGATTACTAGCTGGGCCGCCAATATTTGCCCTTTGCTTTCGCAATGAGATCATACCGAGACAACAAATGCCATATAGCATACTCGTCAGTGACAGGTTGAGTAGGGTAGAGAAGGCGAGCTTTGCTATATACGAAGGGTTCACGGCAGGCGGACACCACTTGAATAATAGAATGGTGCACGGGTCGGGTCCAGACGTCTTACCCCGTGCAGTGAGAGGCGTGGGCTTCAGCGGGTGCCGTTAGCCCGTCGCTGCAACGCTGCGCCGCGGTCAACGCTCTTGCCGCTCCGCCACCTCTGCAGCCGATCTCATTACACCCGCTACCCCCGCGCACCGCTCGCTACACCCTCACCCATTGTTGCTTCATATTGGATATCACTTTTTGTCTACATCGTGAGCTTTCAATAAGCCTTCATTGTTATGAGTCATATGCCGCGAGTCGCGACTGAGAATTATTACATCACGATAGGAGCAAAACATGGTAACGTGGACGTGTACTGATTTAGAAACTGGAAACCCTTGACATTATTATAATTAAACATACGATGCTAATGAGGCTAGCTAGATTAACTGCAGGAGAATCCACTTGACATGGCACAATACACTTAGAGTAGACATTCGTTCGGCGGCCATTGTTCACCTGCAGTCGTGATTCTTCACGGTCCGCAGCGCTGAACGCTAGCCTCCAAATGAAATAATTTTAGATACAAAAAAAAAACCTCACCGACAGACAGTCACTACACGTGTATGTTAAATTATTCTGATAGAAAACTCATTTAGATTTTGGTTTCCTGTAAAAATACACACAAAACTTTTAACTAGTGCATTCCTCAGTGCGATAGGCATAGTAGGCGCTGTAAAATATTACTATGTTTTGTATTGCATATAATTTCACCAAGAATTATGTAAAACTTACCTAATCCCATCTGGCAAAAGATGACTTCGGCCTCGATGACATGCGCGGTAGGTCGTGAAGGTTCTGGCGAGCTCGCCTTTGGTGGCGGGCTCGGCTCTCTCTTCACGGGCTCAGGCTTGGGGGGTTCAGGCTTAGGGAGCTCCGGCTTAGGAAGCTCCGGTTTTGGAAGCTCCGGCTTTGGAAGCTCCGGCTTAGGGGGCTCAGGCTTAGGAGGCTCAAGCTGAGGTTCTGGTGTGGCGGCGGGTTTGGGCTTCTCTGGTAAAGGTATGTCTAGAGGTGTCGGTACTGGGCTGGGTGCCTCAACCGGTGCGGGAGCGGGAGCAGGAGCTAGAGCTGGAGCTGGCGCGGGTGCCATCACGGGCGTGAGGTCGAGCAGTGGCTCTGGAGTACGAGGCGCCTGCTGGATGGGCCTGTGCATGGGTGATTCGCCAGCGGTATCCGCGTCCGACTCACTATCCGTAAACTTGTCGGCGATGTGGTCTGCTGAAGGCGCTCGCGGCGCATCCATTAGGAGCTCTCTTTCCATATCGAGAAAACTCCGCGTAGCAGCAGCCTGCTGCTTCTGCGGTGAGTCGCGTCTGCTGTCACGTTCGAGGTGCTCGAAGTCGTCGGTCGAGTCCTGGTCGCGCTTCATGGCCGACTCGGTCTGCGCTGCGTCAGGCGCCTTATCACCACCCGCCAGGCCACCAAGAAGAGCGTCGGTGTTATCCATGTTTCCTTGTGTAACAGACTAAAATAGTGAGGTTGAGAGTGATCGATTGGTTGTAAGAAGAGCGCGGTGCGAAGCTGCGAACGCGGAGGGCGGGTCCTGTCGTGCGTCCTCGCCGTATCGTACTGCGGTCTGCGAGCCGTGTGCCGGCCGGCGCTGCACGACGTCACTCAGCACGAGAAATGAACGGTATTACTCATCGTCGACCCCTCCGATGCAGCGGGGGCGGTGCCGTTCACCGGTAATAAGTATTTGATCAAATTCAATTATAACAAAATCGAGTATAACAAATAAAAAGTCGCAAAAGACAGAATACCAAGGCGTTATAAGATGATAAAGAAGATGTAAGTTGACAATAAATAAATTAACAATCGCAAGGAAGAAATTGCGTAAAGTATTGACTTTCTGTTCCAGACCTTTTTTGAAGGCCGCTATGTAGTCTGTTTTACCGACCAATCGAGCAGTGAAAAATGACTTTGACAGCAAAGAGTACGAGTAGATCGACACTAGCGACAATACCAGCTGTTTTGTTTCAGGGTGACCAGTATTTTCCTAAAACATTCAACATTCGATTTCGGTGCGGTGCAGCGATGGTCCATTTCATTTTAGGTGGAAAAGAATAAATGTTCAATATTATTTCACTTTTCGATTTTATTAAATGATTTAGTAAGTAGTTTTTATTTATCCATAATATCACATCTTAAAGAAATATGCCTAAATTTTATACATGATGTAATGTAACAAGTAACCTAAAATCTTACTACTTTCAACGGCCTATAGAGTAAACGGGAAACAGTATAGCACCATGGTAACTAATTTTTATACAAAACAAATAGGTGTGTAAAAAAATTAATTAGTGATTTTATATTTCTTATAATAAAATATTAATAACAAAATAAGATTTTTGCTTGATAATAAATCCATATTAATTTATTGAAATTGAAATATAAATGCACGGTAAATCATTTAGAAGTTTAGATACTATTCTATTGATTTCATTAGGAATAGTTGACACTTAACATAGTCAATTATTTCCATATGTTATGAATTATTTTATTTTTTAACAGTAATTTAGAAGGTTCATTAAATAATTCGTCTTTTAGAACGAAATTCTGCACTGCGGGTTTGTCAAATAATTATCTGTTATCTGTCACCCCAAATTGTCACGTTAGAGTCGATAAAGCAGTTTGTGTTATAACACAATTCAGCAATTTAGCGCTTCAAAGGCATTTGTTAAAAACGACACATTATAATCCTATGATTATATTCTGACAGATTATTCAGCGCAATCACCGCTGCACGATAGTGTGTTGTTTCTGATAATTCAAAACCATACCGGGCGCACCACAAGGATGGCGGCGGCAGTAGTTAATGGTTGTGTTGATACAAGTGTTGTAAATTCAAGAGAGAAACAAGAATGTTACGGAAAAGAAGAAAATTTAATAAATGGAAAATGTATTAATCACAAAAATGGTTACTTAAATTCCAAACATACCAGTAATGGTGTCAATGTAAGTAAATTTTTGTATTTTTATAACCTACCTGAAGTGTTACTGAGGATGGTTGATTTCACCAATGAATATGACTGACACGCCCCTTGTGCACATCGTGTGGTGAGCGGATACACTATTCACGAGTGGTCGGTGCCCCATTGACCCAATACCGAAACAACGGGAGTGTCCCGCCACATTCCTGATAACATATTGAAGCATTGATATAAGCAAGACCGCTATAATATTCATTAATTGAAATTTCCCGCTTAACTCATTTACGAATCGGAATTGTTCAATGAAAAATAATTGCAACAAATTTATGTCAAAATTAATTTTTTTGGGCAGCTGTGCCACACACGATTTCATAAAAAAAGCTATAATGATACCCTAAAAAAAACTTGTTTTAAAAAAATATTATATATACCCAGGCATTTGATAAAATGTGTTACAGTCATAGGCCACCCCAGAATAGTCTGATGCCCACCACAGGTATTTGGGGACCAATTCGAACTTCTACGCTGGACACATAACTTCACATAAAATCAATCAAAAAAATAATCTACCACCGCGAAAATCAATCAATCAAAATCATTTATTTCAATTAAACCCAATATAGGTATTTTTGTCAGGAGTAGTACTCAGTCAGACTAATTCAGTTGTCTGTTCCAATACGTAGATCCTGTGGAGAAGAACAGGCAAGGAACTCTAAGAACGCTCTTTTACAAAATACCATTTAGTTATCACAAAATCTGCTGTCGTTAAATGCAAAAAATCCAACCCACAATATTGTCGAAAATGAGTTATGTATACCAAACTACTCTTATAGCTTATGTATGTATACCATGAAAGCGTTCCAAGTTAATAAGGTTCATTATCTTGGGCTATTAAAATGATGTTTTAGCAAAACGGATCCAACGCCTCTTTTTTGTCAATATCTCAAGATAAAGGTAAAATTGTCAAATGACACATACATGAAACATTTTTTTACTTGTTTACTCAATTAAAACCAATCCCAAAAAAATATAATAGGGAAACAAGTAGGAAATAAGGTACAACATAAAGATTTTTTTTCAATATTTCTAAATATCATAATTATTGATTTAAATGTTTTTTGTAAATGAATGTGTAATGTTTGTAATTAAATGCAAGAACAGTGGGATTTTAATTCGAATTCTATTTTTTATTAACTAATTTGGAAACCTTAAAAATGTCACAATAATTTAATAATTAATTTTAAATAAATATGTTTTAAGAGTTTTATAAATAGTGACAGGATAAATTCTTTTTAATTTTTATTAAGATAACATTGCGTATAACCTTTTAATTACGATTTTTAAAGTCGTTAATTAGTTTTCAAGCATTATGGTTTTAAATGCATATAAACCGGGCGTCAGAGCCCAAAAAACGCGCAAAGAAATTAAAATACGTGAAAATGCACGTTGCAATATTAAAAATTGAATGAAAATCGAATATGTTAACAGACATTAGTATATTTTTCATTGTACACCAAGTCACATCGCGAAATTTCAAAATGGCAGCCTAATGTAAAATTGTTAATTTAAAATTTCGATTGTGTATAAAATGTGTCACTGGCACGTGGAATCGATATCTGAGTTTTTGGAATCGATGGGGAATAACAATATCTTTTATATCGCAAAAAATTGAGTTTTTAATTGAACAAATAAATTTTTTTTCAACGAAAAACCGTAAATGAAAGACCGTATTTTTTCTAATTTTAAACTTAGACGTAAACAACTTAGTACAAGTGATTGCGCTTATTTTTACATGAATTTAAAAGAAAGGTGCTGTAGGACCAATAGAAGCCGAGATATACTTTCAGTTTTTCCCGCGTTCCGGCCGTCATATTTGATTTTTCGACTTCGGACCTGCACGGTCTTCTTGTTGAAGGTTTATTGTACAATACAATTTTTTTCACTCTCGATTTACCTATAACGATTACTTAAGTGTCAATAATAGCGCGCGAACCGCGGTACCTGAGCAGCTAGTACTCTAGGAGTGGGCACTTAGTTTGTTAAAAACGTCACATGACACGGTCTATGAAATCGAGGTACAACGTTCCTCAAATCCATCATCTGTAATAGTGTTGTAAGAGCTTTAGCATCATCCGACGTGCGCATTCACACCTTCACATGGGCTTCACTACCGTCACGTGGGCGTAAGGTGAAAAATGTGTTCACTGTTCATTACTTTTCTGTTATGTGTTGTTCACCCATTCATGAGAGAGCTATGCTTCGACACTTATGGGCCGGCTCGACCAGCGGGATACCACGGCCTCACAGAAAACCGGCAGTGATGCAAGTGAGGTTACCGGAGGCCCTAACCCTTCTCTATCCCGTCCTTTCCCCGTCTTCCTCCCTTCCCCTACTCCCACCTTAAAGGCTGGCAACGCATTTGTGTGGCGGCGGTAGTCATTTACCATCAGGTGACCCATCTGCTTGTTTGCCCCCTATAACATAAAAAAAAAAAACCTTGAACTCAGTAAACGCCTGCTGCATAGTGCACACATATAACATAGTTTCATAAGGAAAATGAGACCTATCAAGCTTCACTCATTATATTACTACATACCTATAAAAATACCAAACTAACATTTTGTAACATCATTTCCTCTTAAACAGGATAGGCTCAACCACTGCCTGGTTAAGCTAAAGACTGTTAGTAATTTATTTATTCATTCTTAGAGAAACTTGCAGACCAATAACAATGTTGTATCACTGGAATTAAATAATCCCATTACTTATTACAAGTACTCTAAAGATAATTTAAATTTAACAAAAGTAATAAGCCTAAGCATATGATATAAATAACTAGCTACCCGGCCGCGTGTTACTGTAGCTAAATAATTTGCAATAAAAAATGTTGTGATTATAAATTGAGATAAAAACAATCCTATACCCAAGTTGGACCAAACGGGGGACAGGCCACTACAGCAGCAGCCGAACACGGTTACACGGTTACACTTACAATTAAGTGGCTCAAATGTTGCGAGTTTCCAAGTCTCTTATTTTTCGCAATGTGAAACGATACCGGCAGACAGGAGAGTATACGAGACGCAGAGGACAAGGTAGAAAAAAAACTGTCAGTCGTAGGACTGCACGTGTCAGAAGTGAAGACATAACATAAATATAGTATTCATATAATTATTAAACAGACACACACACAAACACATCGGTGTATATGTATCTGAGCGTGACGGTCACGCGAGTTCAGTTTCTTTTCCCCATACCAAAAGTGCCCAACGTACCTAAAGAAGTTTTCACTTTAAAAATGCTTTGTTTATAATAATTGTGTTAAAAAGTTGTTAATAACAGGTTGAAGTGGCTGCCTCGCCAATAAAAGGGCGTCTAGTGTGGGGTTTGACAGAAATGTAGTGTGACTGTTCCAAGGGATGCTCGTGAGAGTGCTCGTATATATGTAGGTCAAATTTTGAATTGAAATTATTGCTGTGCTAATAAAAAAAGATAGACCTGTAGTATCCAAAAACTGGTTCGATTTTGATTTGGTTTCTGATTCGAATACAACATGCAATGACTTTTCAGTATTGTCAAGGTCGAAAAATATAATTGGTTGTTTACGTCGCTAGAATCTATGATTGGGTCATTTATAGTAAAATATTTGTTAAAAGACGTTCATGAGCTTGACTAGAATTCAGAGGTAAAGTCAAAATAACGGCTAGTATTTGAACTTCAAGCATAACTGTTTCGCTTTTATTGATAATAAATTCACATTTATACCTCACATGGAACATATAGTTAAAAGAGCAAATATAATGTTGGGCTTCGTGATGCGAAACACCAAAGGCTTTAAAAGTAACACAAAAATTATGTTTACAATAGTCTCGTGCGGAGTATCTTAGAATACTGTAGTGTTGTACGGAGCGGCACACATATTACGTATAGAACGCGTACAAAAACGTTTTTTTGTGGGACCTGAGATATTTACAGGTAAATATAAACTTCTAACTATGTATAGCATGCATGCATGCTTTAGGATGCATACCTGTCGACACGCAGAGATGTGGCTGACGCATTGTTTTTCTTTAAATTGGTTAGGAACAAGATTGATACCCCAGATATGCTGAGTCTTTTAAGGTTCTGTGCTCCCTCTAGATATCTTCGGAATAGTGTGACACCATTATGCCCACCATTGAGAAGAACGATCTCAGGTTCTAACTCGATCATACCTAGATCTTGCAAAATTATGAACAGTTCCAGTGATTTGATCGATTTCCACCATGACAGTACACTTTCCTAAACTGTTGTCAATCAACTTGCACATGTAAATTTCTAATAATACCTATCTCATTTCAATCCTAATGTATTATGATTTAATCTAATTTACGTATAAATGTTTAATGAGTTATTGTTGTGTTAATTTTTTTTATTTTTTTTACTATTTTTGATAATAATGTGTTATTATGTTTTAAAATTTATTAAAATATTTAAATGTTAAAATAAATATTAATTGAAATTATTAGGCACAATCTAAATATACCTACATATTTGTTAGTCATTATCATTCAGATACTCTTCCACTGAGTAGTAAGTCTTATCAACTAAGTGCTCAAATAATTGTTTTTTATTAATACTTTCTGCATTTCTTAGCATCTTTGGCAATTTGTTATATATTTTGGGAGCCATTGCGAAAATACTTTTATGAAAAAGAGCAGTTTTTACATTTTACTACATGTAAGTTATCACTCCGACGTTGGCTACTTATTTGCACAAATTTAGACAAGTTTGACCTTACAAAGAGAGCTGTCTCGTATATGAATAATGATGGCATAGTGAGGATCCTCAAGTTTTTAAAATGTGGCTTGCAGCTGTCTGTGGATTGTAAGTTACAAATTGCTCGTATACATTGTTTCAAAGTATTACTTATTGCCATATCTTAATGTGGATGCAACGAGACCATGATATGTATATATATTCTCAACATGTGTAGGGCATAGGAGTAGTGGTTTAAGTTGCTACATACTTTATCTATCTATTTGTTGTGTCAAAAATGTCTTGAATTTCATGGATAATTGTACCATTATAATTAATATTTAACGATATATCTTGATTCTTCCTTTGATTAAAATTCAAAATTATTGTTTTATTTAGATTAATAATTAAATTGTTGCTTTGTAGCCAACTTACTACTGATTTAACATTTTCATTTATATCTTTTTCAAGAGTATTCAGTTCATTGATATTGAAAACTAAAGTGCTATCATCTGCAAACATTATCATCGGATAAGTAGAGGCTGTTGGTAAATCATTAATATAGATAATAAACAACAGAGGCCCTAATACGCTTCCTTGCGAGACTCTTTTGATTAGATTTAAATGTCAATCAAATATTCAATGTCAATGTTTTTACAGATTTTATTAATGACTGTCACTTGTTGCCCGTTACTAAGATATGACTGAAATCAATTTTGATATGTTACCTCTAACCCTATATGCCTTTAGCTTAGCTATTAGAATTTTATGATCCACATAGTCAAAAGCGCGTGTCATATCCATGTAAAGAGCTAATATTGGCTGTCTGTTATCCATACTTACTATTCGTAACCATATGTAGAAAGTCGTAAATGGCCATGTCTATCGATTTATCTTAATAAAACACTTTTGATTGTTGACTAAAATCTTATATTTCTCAAGATAAGCATTTAGGTTATTGTAAATGACCCTTTCAAATATTTCAGAAAATATTGGTATTAATGCAATTGGTCTACAGCATGACATGTTATCTTTATATCCTTTCTTAAAGATTGGTTTAACAATGGTAATTTTTAGTTTACCCGGAAATACCCCGTAACTAATACAGTTATTGCTAAGGTGGCTCAAAACTGGCGCAATAATAGTGCATGTGCTTTTTACTATTTTTGTGGTAATGTCATCGTACCCAGTGCTGGCTGTATTTTTTAATGACATTGGACATTGAAAGTCTTGTGGAATTGTTGGCTGCATGAACATTGACGATGCTTGACTGCCTAGTTGTGGATTTCTATTTAAACTGATGCAGGCATTTAATGCATTTAATGAGAAATTTATAAACTAAGTACAGCCTGTGTCAGGACACAGGCTGTACTTAGTTGCTGTCTATTTCCATAAATGACTCTCCATGTTGCCTTGCAAATGTTTTGTGACGATTTAATAAAATTATCATTTTGTGATCTTTTGGTCAGATAGATTACTTTTTTTAATAATTTTGAAATTATCGTAGTATCTTTATTTTGTACCGTAGGGTTTAACCTAGATTTCCATTATAATGATCGTTTTCTTTTACAACACATCCTAATGCCGCGACTTATACACCTAGGCCTCCTCTTAGTAGATATTTGTACTCTAGTAATAGGAAAACATAAGTCGTACAATGATTTAAAAAGATCGGAAAATAAATTAAATGCCGTAATAGGGTCTTTTTCCATATAAACATCAGTAAAGGTCTTAAGACACTCTTTGAAATTATTTACATTTTTTTTAATGGTTACGTCTAGTGGAGTACCAGTAATTCAATAACCATGTCTGTTTGACAGGGCAGCGTATGAATTGAGCTGTTTGAAAATTTCGGTATTGCATTCCTGTATATTGTGGATTATATCGTCAATGCACGTCCCACTGCTCAGCCACGTCGGCGACTTTACTGCCTACTTTAGGTTATGTGCATTTAGTAGATAAATGAATTGATTGGAATATGTAGTCCGTTTTAACAAATCGATGTTTGTAATCTCCACAGACAACCAACTTATTTTTATTGTTAAACTAGCAACACGCCCCAGCTTCGCACTGGTACAAATTATGCACCTAAACCTTCCACATGACTCACTTTGTCTATTAGTGAAAACAGACAGACAGACGCGGCGGGGGACTTTGTTTTATAATATGTAGTAATGATGAATACAAACCGAAGGGATTATCAATTTTTTTTTTAATATTTCGAATTTATTTTTGACCTCTTTATTTTGAGGGTTTCATATACGCATATAACTATCAAGTTGTTGTCTGTAAGTTCTATAGCACAACATTCAAATATTTTAGAAACTGAGTACCTTTTGGTCGTTTCTAAGACCTTGTATTTCATTCGTTTCGTATCATGTGCGGTGGCACATGATACGAAACGAATAAAATTGCGGTCGCTGATACAGAAATGAGTAGCAACTGTGTAGTTTGGGATCTGTAGCAAATTTACATCAGACAATATCATATTATGCTCGGAAAAACATCCGGTTTTTTACCTAAACTTGTCAATTCATCTAATGACACTGAAAATATTGTTTACATTTTTAAATACACGAAAAACCTCCTCGGGTTGGCCATCTGAATAATAATCTGTTTACATATAGTATACCTAAAGATTTTTAAAAAAAATATTTCTAATGCCATTATTTTTTTATAGTGCCATTGTATTTTCGAAACAGTGTAAACACATGAAAGCTCAAAGTTCGAATCAAATAATTGTGTACACTTATGTGCGTGTAACCTAGCCATATCGAGGTATTAAAAATTTTAACTCTTGAGCTAAACATAATAGAATAGCAATTGTACTTATACCTTTTAATAATCAGTTTACCGACTATACCTACGCCCAATTGAAACTTGTCAAATAAAAAAAAAAATGTATGTTATAAAATAAAATACCTACATGAGCGTCAAATTTAGAAAAATAATTATTTTTAAAATATGGCAAAGTTTAATGCTAACTTTCATCCCCTATTTTGACCCTTTAAGGGATGAATTTTTAAATTCCTTTCTTAAAGAACGCCTACATCATGTAAGAAATACGTCCTCCAAATTATTATTACCTGTATACGTAAATAATACTTATTTATTTTACGAAGAACTGAAAATAATATAATAATATAAAATTCTCAAACATTTTTATTCATTTATTATAACGCCATATAATATGGTTATTGTACGATACTTCTATTTATAATTTATAATCTTTTCAGTTTTGAGTATTTTTTTTTTATTTCCTTTATTGTGTTTTAACACATTAAATTATTTTTTGTGCTGTAAAACAATGGGTAGGCTTGCAATATTTTTTTCACAAAATTCTGAAATGTATAGTCATAAAATTATACATGTGTATATAGTAGCATAGTTTCTTATAACGCCAACTATTATGAAAGTTATATTTTAACACCGTATAGGTACCTCACTTGCGCATGACGTCTTGATATTTATTGTCAACTTGAAGTTGATCAGGCCAAGCAAACACGTGTTCCCATACTAACTTTGCCACCCTTTTTCAAACCCTTGGGGGTGGAATTTCCGAAAATGCTTTCTTATCGGATGTCTACATCATGTAAGGAATACGTTCTCTAAATTTCAAGTCTTTACGACTAGCGGTTTAAGCTGTGCGTTGATCCGTCAGTCAGGACAAAGGATTTTATATATATTGATTAATTAGCTTAAAATATATGAACTAAAGTATTGTGGAGTTTAAAATTGTAAGGTTGCAGAATTTAAGCTGTACAAGCATTTAATGTTGATATTACAGCATTTCTTTATAATGTACAATTAACACAATTCAAACTGAATATCTTATCACTTTCTTGAATTCTATAAATTGTTGTGTTATCCAAGAATGTAGCTACTTAGCAAATTCATTACAGTACTGGTACTAATGTTTTATTTTGTATAGTTATGTTGTGAAAATAATATTGTCGTAATATATTTTCAGTAACATATTTAATTATTATTGTTTATTAAATTCAAGAAGAACATTAGGAAATATCATTACTGAATTTGTAGGAATTTAAGCAGGAACTAGAGTTGTGTATCAAATTGGAACTGCCTAATTCTCCATTGGGGTTTTTAGCAAGGTTTTCGAAAAGATCATGCTTAATCAAGTGCTACTTTATTTTAATGCAAACAACATCCTTCACTAACAACAATAAGCTGTCACAAAAGGGCCTTGTAAAATAGACGTCGGTGTCACATTGATACAGCATAATAATATATTATTTTTACCCATTAGGAGGAAGCTAAGGATGCTCTCGATATCTTTTGCGATATCTCAAAAGCATTTGACTGGGTAAGTCACGAAACGTTGCTGCTAAAACATTACGGATTTTGTAAACAAGCCCTCTGTTTGCTAAAATCTTACCTGAGTGATAGACAACAGCTGGTTCAGATAAATGGTGACAATTCATTAGGATCAAAGATGAAAAAGGGCGTGCCGCATGGATCGATATTGGGCCCGATTTTCTGATAGATGCGCCAAAATCTTTGACGATGTAAATAATAATTATTCATTGAGTAGATTGTGACAAAAAATCACACTGTAAATTTATTTATGTAGTTTTTAACTACACTGAGGCATAGTACATATTTAACTAACATTATAATGTACTTACTGTAAAATAATAAACTGCACATTAATTCCAAAAGTCATGATATCATTATCATTATGATACAGTTTTAAAGGCTGTTACGGAATTATCTATAACACGTTTAAAAGGTAATAAACTACATGGTAATAAACATGAATTTCTTCGTTCCCTATAGTAATAAAACTATGGGACGTCAGACTGCAACTATGTATTTATATATTTGCACGACATACCTATCTTTAGCTGAAGGCCAAAACTTCAACGCCTCAATTATAAAAAGGTTGTATGAAAAATGTTACTGATTAGCTTTATAGATGGATTAGTTAAGAACGAAAGAGGCCTTAAATAAGTTATACTCACCGACGCGGCGACACCGGCAGTAGCCGCTAAGGCCTAAGACTCGGGATCGAGTCGTCAGTTGATGTAACTTAAAATAAGTTCAATGCTTATCAGTAGATTAGCAATATGTGATCCATGCAACTGTAAATAATAAACCAGGGAAATTCAGACTATTAAATATGTAGAGGTCTTAATAATATATATTTAGATTTTTTATTGTGATTGTGAGCTTAAATTATTACAACTACATAATTATATGCAAAGTTATAAAAATAACAACAGTAGAAGCAGATACAACACTACATTTATTCAATAACGGCAACGTTATCAAATTGTAACAAACGTCAGCTCGGGGAATAACCCAACTAAGTTAGTTCAGGAAGAAGGCAACTTCATGAAAACTGACTTTTGACTAAAATTTAAAAAAAAAAACGCGTCTTAACTGTTTTCTGCAAGTGTGTTATGTAGTAGTGTATAAGTATGATATTACGTTTTACAACTGAAAAATTGAGACACGTCTTTCTAAGAAAGAATAGAAAGTAAATCCATATAATTATGTATAAATAGAAAAGGACAAAACAGTTCAGCACCAATGTTAAACCGTTATCAACCGATTTTTTTTTTGTTTAACCACTGTTGACAAGTTTTACAGTTAAAACTGTTGTTTTTATTCCTACCTTCAACGGAACTGTCTTATTAACAAGAATTAATTGATATATGTACATATGCATATTCATCCACTCTATGCATCTACTGAGGATAACTATTATTGGCTACTCGTGTAATCTTTGTTAAGTAGCTAGTTAAGAGTTGGCAGCTGTTGTTATCCGTAAAATAAATAATTGAATTGCAGTCGAATTTCGAATTCCGGGCGGAACTTGTTTATATAATCGAATAATTTGCCCCAGAGTAGCGGAACTTGATTTTAGACATTAGACCTTGTGAACTCTGCCACCAATAGGGACAGTCGCGCTAACAGAAGTGTATGGTAGCAACTTCTTCAACGTATAGGTCAGTAGATCTGGATCTATTCAAGTGGGAAATAAAGATATAATGTTTGCCTGGAATCTTTTAAATAATGATTACACATACGATTTGGACATTTCCCTAACTGCGCGACGGCTATATGATTAATCACACGACCAACATTGCGTCCGTTGATAACGGCTCGTATCACCATAATTATAATTATGATATATAAAACACCGCGACAAAACAATACAACGTGCGCCATAATGAAACAGCATGTTACAGTATATTATGTTTTAATGTTTCTGGGTGATTGATGTTACTTCTATGAAGCTATAGCTACGGTCTGGGGACAGAGTACAATATTGTACATGTACATTTTTTCGACTGCAAGGATGGCGCAGTAGCTTAAGTAATCACCTCGCCACTATGCCCCGCCAAGTGTTGTGGGTCGAAGCCACACCACTTGTTCATATACGGGACAAAAATTGATGTGATCCACAAATAGTTGCCCCAAGTCTGGGTGTTCTTTTTATCTCTTGCTTTAATGTTTGTAAAGTCCTCCGCGAGACAGGAATCTTTCCTGGTGCGGGGATTCTCCAGCACACAGGAGCTTTTACTAATTTTAATGGTAATTGAGTGGTAGGTGGTAGGCGCATACTGCAACGGAGGCAGACTCTCTGAAAACTATTTAGTTGTTTCATAGGAAGTCAAGATCAATTAGAAGTACAGTAATGATTAGCTCGATAAAGTTCCATCGATCACATGTCGTTATTACGTTGTAGTTATGAAAGTACGAATATGTACTCTATGCGATAGTGAAAGGGTTTGAATTACCTTTGCAGTTATTGAAAGCGCACCGCGGTACTGCTGATTGCAGTTATAATAGCAATGTGTGATATGCAAATGCTTATCTAGCTCGAAGAGGCTAAATTACTATGGGGTCGGTATGGTATTAATCACACGATGTTGTTTTAGCAACTTTTTAACCCCCCCTCCCCCCTGTTGATACGTGGTGAGGTTTTAGACTAACCCCCCCCCCCCAGGCTAAAATCACGTGTATTTTAAGTTTAAAATAAAAAAAAAATCAGAATATTATCTTTAAATACGGATATAATAGCGCTTTTTCGAAAAAATAAATACACGTGATATCTCACTGCCCCCCCCCCCCTCCATTGTGATATTTCGTGATTTTTGCCGAACCAACTCCCCTCCTTTCCAACCTCACGTGATTAATGAACAATCCCTATGCAGTACTTCTTTCACTAGGTAAATATCTACAAGACCCCCAACGGATGCGCCTCGTTGTCTTGTCTCACTATGTATTGATATTTTGAAGACGAGACTTATCTACTGTTCCCCGCAGTTTCACCTACGTGTGTGGTCACTGCTCTTCTCCTAAGGGCCGTAGTGTCATGTTACATAGTCTTAACCTTCCTTAAAGAATACTGTATCCAATACAAAAATAATTGTTTGAATCCGACTGGTGGAAGAATTATTCAAAAACGTTTAAACAGACAATCAAACAAAAAACTCTTCAGTTCTAATAATATCCGGTTAGCAGGTAGGGCACATCCCGTTTTTGTTCGAAATAGAGAATGCCCGACTGGTAAAGTTTCTCCATCCAGCAGGCTATTAGAGTACCACTAGAGTAAAATTGAACGTTTACAACGGTGACTAAGATCGCCAGAACTGCCTTAGGCACAGCCAAGTGCTGTACGAGAGTAACCGTTTACCACCAGTTTGGCTGTTCTGTTCCCGGATATTCCACCTGCTTTTACTGTCACTGCTTCGCTACAAAGAGTCGTGGCGTGATGGTACCTAAATAGCCGATAACCTTCCTCAATCTCAAAATTGTCTTCAACTTTATTATCTATACATTAATACGTGAAGCGAAAACTTTGGATCCCTTTTTACGAAAATTGGGCGGACGGAGGAGTATGAAATTTCGCACACTTATAGTTTATACAGAGAAGAAGTGACGAATGCTAAAATTTTTATTTTTGCTACAAAGAAAAAAAATGCAAAAATGTACCCGTACATACAGCTATGAGTGTCCAGTATATATTTTGATTTGTCATGGTACAAAAGTCTATACAATGACAGGTCAAGTAATATTGGCCAATGAAATAAACCATGGTCGAAATTCGACCACCACGCGATCTGTAGTATTTTATTATTAGGCATATCTAGGCCTGCCACCAGTTAAATTACCGAGGCCGGACAAAAACTCCAAAAACCCCGGACACGTGTGAAATCGCGATTTTTTCCCGGACACCCTATTTTTTTTATAAATACGTTACGTTAACGTTAACGATTGATCTAATTATGATTTTCCTCTGACGCAGAGTGTCCGGGTTTCACTCGGACACCTTTTGAAAACCCCGTCCGGATGATCCCCGGACGCCCTCTAAACTAGGACAAATTAGGGGAAACCCGGACGGATGGCAGCCCTAGGTATATCTAACGTATTACATACCTGGATGAGGGTAAGGCATGTGCCTAGTTTCAAATAGTCACTAACCACGTTCATATCTGTAGCTCGATAGTTTTAATTTGCTAGCGATATTTGTATTTAAATCACAACAAACAACACTTCCTCAGCTTAACGCAACCTCCAAATACATTTACATGACAATGAGACCTTTATTGAAACTTCTTAGACGCATATTAACTATCATGAGTCAATGATTACTCTGTTTGGTATTCTAATCGTCGTAAACTCCTGGCTCACTGCAGTAGCAGTAGTAGCAGGCCGTTCATTCTCACCTTGGAACCTTAAATGGTCACGGCACGGTACGGTTTCATAGGATTTTTTTCCCCCGTAAGCTTCGGCTGTGAAATGAGCGAGGTTTTCTCGGCGGACTACAATATGGGCTTCTTCAAGAAAGGAAAGATATGAGAGGGTTGAATTGCAAGCGTCCATACGCTACGGAATGATTGCCAATTTAGTTCAGTTGGAGTTTGTTTACCTTTTGGAGTGTGTTGTGTGACCCTCAGCTACATATTGGAGTATACCGACCTTGTTGGTATGTTGCTGTCAACTTGCTCTTACTCCTGGCATGTGATTTGCGGCTAATTCGTATTTGAGAAAAGTTAGGCAATGAGTTTCAAATGATAGGTTTGGGAAAAGAAGGGATAGCCAGTATTCTGAGTGTGTCTCTGTATATGTACTTTTATTCGTAGTGGTGAATTGCATCCTATAAAGACACGTCCGAATAATGTGAGGTTGATCATATTATGTTATTTTTTCAGAAATCTTCATTAGACGAAGAGGGGCCCAGAATCATACCGAAGATGGATTGGTCGCAATACGACACATTGCACGGTTCGTTCGAGAAGTGCTCGCTGCTGACGGCGGTGCTGACAAACTTGGGGCTGTATATACTCATGTTCCTGGGGTTCGTCAACCAGCTACTCTTCAAACCTAACGTTGCCACTGAGAAAAACAGAGAGGTCAGTTCATTTACTTTTATTTATTCACCTTACTTTATTGGATGTGTGTGTATACATATATCAGGATGGTCAGAAGATGGTTACTGCATCTACGTAACGTCATTTTTACTGCAACTAGTGATAGCGCAGGGGCAAATTTCGAAATTAATTCATTAATTCATAAAATTATTGATACAAGAGATCGCCTGGTTGTCGAGATTCGACCATAATTAAGTTTTGAATGTTTTATTTCTATGACTAGTATAACTTGAACTTTCATTGTATAGACTTTCCGTACGCATGGCTGGTCAACAAATATACTGAACCCCTGTAGCTTTTTGTAGCCGTTTTCACATAATTTTTAACTTTATAACATATATACTGATAAAAGAAATTGATTTCTGCACTTCTTCTACATAGTAACAAAAAATCAAGGTTCTAAGTCAACGCAATCAAAAGATACGGCCATTAAGCCTTAGATTTTAACAAATTTGGACATTTCGCAGGTAAATCAAAACCTATAGGGTACTTCCCATTGACCTAGAACAGGGGTAGGCAACCTGTGGCTCTACAGTTCCATGTGTAAAAAAATGTTATTTACTATCAAAACTAAAACTCTTAAAACTTTGATTCACTTGTTTATCTCAAAAAAAAAGGTCATCCAATTCCTTTTACGGTGAACAACATTTTAATTACAATTTTTATCCGCAACAACCCTCAAAATAAAGGTCGCCAAATTTATAGGGGTGCCACTTGTATTTACAAATTTAATTGGCTCTTTAAAAATTGTAAAATTTTGTAAATTAGGTTTGACAGCACAAGTAAAGGAAAAATTCCGTAAGTCGTTAATTTGTTGTTATATCACAAAAAAATAGTTTTTGTGATTCCAAACTTATATTTTGCGGTTGCTTGGTTGATTTTGTTATTCGGAAAAAACGGGCAAAAATCCTCGAGAATTTATTTCCAAAATGGACGTACTATCTACATACAAGTTTGCTTGCATATGGAACCCTCTTTGCACAAGTCAGACTCGCACTTGTCCGTTTTTTTAAATCAGTCGGTGCAGCGACGACATTGTTCTCGGGCCTCAATAAATGATGTGTACACGATAGCCCGAGTTCTACATTTACGTGAATATAGAACAGTAACCCTGAAGTCGTAAACGACCTGCGTGGTAATATGAGAGAGTAGGTAATCGGTTTATATTGTCTTCGCATAAAATAATAAAGGTTGCCAACTACGAACATTTTAAGGCCTAGTATAAACTATTTCTTTCCAGATTCCTGGGTGTATGTAAAGTATTGATCCTGACTATAACATAAGAAAGACTCCGTAGGGAAGGAAACACGGCCTTTTTCTTGTAATATTTACACCGAACACTGAATCTAAGTTACGTAGTAGTAATAACGCATTATTGAGAGAAAACGAAATCAGAATCATAAATACATTATTTAAAAAAAAAACTTGTATGTAGATAGTAAGTCTATCCCGGGAATCAATTCTCAAAGATTTTTGCCCGTCTTTTTCGAAAGACAAACTTAACTTTGCAGTTCTAAAAATATTCTCCCATACACCGATTTACGACTAAGTCAACTTTTCAACCGCAAAATATAAGTTTGTAATAACATAAACTACTTTTTTTTTCATGTAATATAAAAAGAAATTAACGGAGTAAACTAAAATTAATTAGAGTTCCTTTTTTCCTTTTGAGGAACGGAACCCTAAAAAAACAAGTAAATGTCTACCTGTATGAAATATCTTATAAAAGAATCTAGTTCCCTTTGGTTGCGAGATTCAATTTACACATAGGTATCTAAACCTTTATGAGATATAGATAGGTACAATCTTCTCCGTCTGCTACGTTGGTCCTTGTTACTGGGTTTTTTTAGGGAAATTTTTATTCACAGTGACAGTAGAAGGAAGTCAGGAAACGTGCGTAAACTAGATAATATTTTAAATATTGGATTTGTTTTTAAATGTAGACTGTGCTGATCAAAAATGTTAAATTATGTGTGCCATGACATGCTGACCTTTAAAATTACTCACAACTTAAATTTAACATTTAAATAAAACGAATAATGACTGAATACTGAAGTCAATAAGTCAATGTTGGGTTCAAATAAATCCAAATTACGCTCAGTGTTCGCGTGTGGGAGGTGGCCAGCGATTGCAGAAGTTTGGACCTAAAGCGGCTGTTTTTTTAACGTATTTTTCGTCCTAGATAGTTTCATGTAAATCGCTTACAATAACTATAGAATATATATATCTCTAATAACTTTAAATTACTTCGGTACATGAACCTGTTTTAGCAATATAGCGAACTTAACAATTTACACTAAAACAAATATTAATGTGTATATCCTTCACTAAGCATTTAGTGATAAAGGCATGAATTTATTATTAAGAGTCGGTTAGAGCGCGGGCGAAAATACCCCTTGGCTTGATACCCGGGTAAATTCCATATATATATATTTTTTTAAATTTTTTTTTATGTAGCCCTTATCGTTATTTATGAACCAATTTTGATTATTCTTTTTTGTTAGATAGGGTATACTTCAAGGGTGGTCCCATGTCAAGGAAGTCAGGATCTGATGATGGGATCCTGATAAAATTGAGAGAAACCCTCGAAAATTGTAGGAACGAATAGTATTTCCGTTTACTTTTCATTACTTTATCAGGTATTTGCGTTCAGAAATCATCACATCATGTAGCTGAGCTGATGATGAAAAAAAAAACATCAAATAAAAATCTTTTTAACACAAAAATTAAACCGACGAAAATAACTAAAAAGCAAAAAATAAATAAACCTTTTAAGTCTTGAGCTTATTCAAATAAACTATCAAATTTTATATAAACTTTGATAGTTTATTTGAATATATATAATATTAGAGTCGGCGCCTTATGAGGTTTATTTATTTTTTTGCTTTTCGTCGGTTTAATTTTTTTTTAAAAAGATTTTTATTTGGGAATTTTTTCTTGTTTAAAAAAAAATACAACTCCCGCATTAGGAATTACTCATGTGTCGCCGGGGACTTAACAAACATACAAACAACGGACACAAAGAACACCCAGACTCGGGTGGGAATCGAATCCACGACCTATGGCATAGCAGTCAGGGTCACTAACCATTAAGCCAACAGGCCAGGCCAGTTATGGCAAATGGAAGTAAAAGTCCGTTGCTGCCATTAGCTATGCGTCTGCGGCTTTGCTCGTGTAGATTATGATAGTATGTAGATTTTGTATTTTTAAAAATAATGTTTTTAAAAATAAAAGAAACTAGGTAGGTATTTCAAATAAAATTATTTCAATAATAGGAATATGATTTAAATTAATCAAACTATCACAAGGACATATTTAGAGAAACGCAAAAAAAGGTTAAATTACCAAAAAAATTTGCTTATAAAATTCACTGAAAAACAAAAAACAAATTACTGACAATTATCTCTTATTGATGTAATGTGAAGAAACGGAAGACTCAAACTTATATTGAATACCAAAACTTTATCAAATGGCTTCTGTAATGTAATGTAACATAAACGTAAGTAGGCACGTTCAGTACCTAGTATTACCTCCTCTCGCTGTCGAATTTGCCTCCATTCGTCTGGGCATACTTTTTATTAAATCTATACTAATATCATAAAGCTGAATAGTTTGGTTGAACGCGCTAATCTCAGAAACTACTGGTTCAAATTAAAAATATATATTTGTGTTGGATAGTCCATTCATGGAGAAAGGCTATATAATAACATTACGCTACGACAAATAGGAGCGGAGCATCAACGAAAAATATTGCGAAAATGGGAAAAAAATTACAAACGCAGACGAAGTTGCGCGAGTCAGCTATAGTCAAACGCGCCGTAAGCTTGGCCCTCCCTATGGTTTGCGGGACGTGGGGCGGGGGTACGCTCGACCAATTAGCTAGTGTGTCGCTGTCCACCATCAGTGACTGACGTGAAAGCCAGATTGAACGCGTTATTACTTAAGACTGCTACACACGGTATTATTTTGCAACAAGGATAATCAGTCGACTCTACGTCACAAAAAATTAAATAGACAGGCACAAATTATCTTGCCAAATATTTAAAAGTATTTATCATCATTTTAAAATATGTACTTTTATATATTTTCAAAGATTCAAGAATGTAATTGAATGAATCAGACATCATGAAAAAAATTGAAAACCGACAAAGAAAGAATTTCAACCTCTACAAGTCGAATATTTCCTTACGAAATCCGCTTAAGTCGAATACCAACTTCCATAGTGGAAAACTCTATAACTCGAATTATTTGGCGTCTTCCTTGAAGTTCGACTTATAACCCAGTCAACCTACCTAGCTGTTTTACGATCAAAAATGGACATTTCGATTACCACGCATTTTTATTTTTTGATAAATAGTAAAAAAATGCGCTGATTAAGAATTTCGGTAGTCAGAACAAGTGGGGCGTAGTTTTTTTTAACAATTTAATTTAAAAAGAAATCCTTTTTTTACATTTCGTGTGACATCTCGTTTTTAGTACATTTTTCGTCATATGTACTTGAAACATTTTTGTTCTCCATTAAATTACCTACAAAATGAAACCCGTTCAAAATCACTAAATGCTTTTGTTTAACAGCAAAGGAAGGTCAAAGTTAAAAAAAGCGTTTTTTCAAAATTTCATAACTTTGATAGGAACGTACTTAGAAATCTGAAACTTTCTGAAATTGTAGCTTGTGATGATGCTAAAAAGTGCTGTAAAAATTTACAGGTAGATCGATTTTAAACTTTTGAAATTATTAACGATCACTTTATTTTTAGCCTTAATTGCAAAATGCGCCACTTTTTTTCTATACTACTAAAACTAGTCGGAGCAGCATAGAAAATTCATAAAACCATTTAAGTTTATGAGCAGCTTGGATTTTTTTAGAAATATCGATTTTAACCGATTTTATAAGGACATTTTGAGGTATACCTTTTTTTAGGCGACGTAAAAAATATATCTTTTTTTTTAATTTTTCCAATAACCGCTTTTTAATATCTATTATATTTAATGAGATATTAAAAAGTGGTTATTTGCAAAAAAAAAAGATAATTATGTTTGTTTTATACTTCTTGCGTAACAAAAGGTATACCGCAAAATCTCGTTTTAAAATTGGTTAAAATCGATATTTCAAAAAAAATTAGCGGGCTCATAAACTTAAATTGTTCTTGAATTTTCTATTAATTTTTGCATTTTATTTCGCATTTTGCAATGAAGGCTAAAAAAATAAAATGATCGTTAATAATTTCAAAAGTTTAAAACCGATCTAGCTGAAATTTATAGTACTTTTTAGAATCATCACAAGCTACGATTTCAAACAGTTTCAGACTTCTTTATATACACGTTCCTTTCAAAATGATTAAATATTGTAAAAAAACGCCCTTTTTTAACTTTGACCTTCATTTGCTGTTAAAAAAAAAGCATTTAGTGACTTTGAACAGATCTTATTTTGTAGGTAATTTAATGGAGAACAAAAATGCTTTGAGCGCAAATGCCGAAAAACGTACTGAAAACAAGATATCACATGAAATGTAAAAAAGTCATGTTTTCTATTAAATTGTTAAAAAAAAATGAATCCCCACTTGTCCAGACTGCGGGTATTGAAATTCTTAATCAGTGCATTTTTTTACTATTTATTCAAAAATAAAAATGCGTGGTAATCCAAAATTTAGGTATTTTAGTTCCTTGACTGGACTATTACAGAGTTGCTACTGTTTAGTTCTAATAAAGAAAAAATATTATTTTACTTCATTATTAAATTGTATCTGAATACAAATAATGTACATGATAAAGATAAGGTGATTTCATTAAAATTATTATCGAACTATTAAAATTTCACAATTAATCGTAAAAACTTGTCATAAACTGAAATTATAATACATGGAAATAAATTCCATTTTTATTATATGGTGTGTAGATTAAATCTCAAAACGAATAAATCTGAAGATATCGAGTTAGTACATCGTGTCGTGTATAGTCGAGCGCATCACCCGCACGTCTCACAAACTACCGGGAGGGTCTAGCTTACAGCGGTTTAATTATAGTCGTCAATGAAACTTAGTGGCATTTGGTCCCATTCTTCTACGAACGCCCTTTTCAGTTGTCTTAAGTTGGTTACTGCTGGCATTCTTTGTTTAATTTGTCATCCCAGTTTAATTCAGACATGCTCTATCGGGTTTAGTTCTGGTGAGCGGGCCGGCCACTTTTTTTTATGGTATAGGGGGCAAACGAGCAAACGGGTAGTAAATGAGTACCGCCGCCCATGGGCACCTGTAACTCAAGAGTCACAAGTGCGTTGCCGCCCTTTAAGGTGGGAATAGGGTAAGAGTGGGAAGACGGGAGAGAGGGATTAGAAGGAAGGAGAGGGGAAGGACGGGAATAGGGGAGAGGGAAGGGTTAGGGCCTCCAGTAACCTCATTCACGCGGCGAAAAGCAATGCAAGCATTGTTTCACTGCCGGTTTTCTGCGAGGCCGTGGTATCGAGCGGAGTCGAGCCGGCCCAAACGTGCCGAAGCATGGCTCTCCCACGTAAAATTTTTATGAAATAAAGATATTATTCAATATCTTTATTTCATAGAATTGATCATGATTATTCGAAATCGTCAATTTAAAAAATAACAAATTATTAAAATTAAAAGTTATAGATCAACACGCACAGTCCCCGCAACAGGTGGTTGCCTTGTCAAATTAATAAAAAAAAATAACAAATGGTTGTGCCTTGTGAGAAGAAATCGGGCTGTTTGCCCACGGTCACTCTTTTAAAACACGAAAGAAAGAGAAGCTACAATATCTCGAAGTGACTCCAATGGTGCTGGAATAGCAACGATGAGAAGCTGATACATGTTGGAGGAAAGGATCATACAAAACGAAGTACTCAGCTTTGTCTGGATGTGCAGCGATTATTGAGGAACATGCCGGATAGGTCCTCCACATTGGAGTCCGTAACAAATATTGTGTTATCTGCCCTCACGCCTTTTCTAAGCGTGTATTAATTACCACGAACTCACGATTGCACAAAAAAATCATTTTGAATCTAGTAGCAAGAAATTCTGGTTGAAGGTTTTAGGCGCTCAATAGAAGAAAAATGTAATGTTTTAATAGCTGACGTATATTAGTTGCTAAAAAATAACAGATATAATTTTTTTAGTACAGGTGTATCTTGCTGCATTTGCTTTTTTTAATGTAGATGTTTATCATCTCTTTCTGAAATATTTGTACACGGAGCGTTTACGAGCATTGCTAGAAAATAAACAAATCTATACATCACACCTCAAATTAACTAAACACATTATACACTTGGACGCACAGCGTGCCAACAAAACATACATGCTTTACACTTAATGCATACAATTTAAACTCTTACGTACTTACATACACACTGTAGTAAGAAGTTGTAATTCCAACTGTCATTATAATAATAGTCTATTCATACACTCGAAATACATAACCTAAATTGAATCAACATTAAGCTCTACACCCTACAAAATAATTGTTCAATATATAGAAAATAACCAAAAAATACTTCCGTGATCAAAAATAGGCACACGTAGTATATGGTTCACGTTCTTTTGTTTGGTGTTCAAATATTCGGCACAGGTCCTACCTCCGCAACCGCTCGGACTGAGTTCGAACGGCATTATTTATATCATTTTGGCAGTTGTAATTACGTTTATTTAAAGGTTTTTAATTAGTTATTAAAAAAAATATATATAATATATATCCGATATTCTAATTACTTGTGAACTAACGTTTATTCTATATAAATGATAATAGATATATAAATAATAATAGATAGATAAAGTGATCCTATAAGGATTCCGTTTTTTCCTTTCGAGGTATGGAACCCTAAAAAGCACAATGCCGGAACTGCTCCTTATTGTTTAAATTTAAAAAAAAACAGTCAGTCGTAGGACTGCACGTCAGAAGTGAAAACATAACTTCACAATGTATTTGCATATAGATACACACACACACACATCTGTCTATACATATATAATTAGGTTAAAAATAAACAGTAGGTAATAACATATCTAAATGTATACATAGGGTACACTGGAACTTCTGCGCTTCTGGCCGCTCATAAATGTTTGAATTTCGAATGTTATATTTTTTTTTAAATATAAGAATCTCGGCTTCGTCTTACGAATTTTCAATCAGGTCACGTGTCCTGACGCGAGTTTAACATTTTTTACCCATCCCAAAAAGTGCACAACGCCGCTAAAGAAGGTTTCACTTCAAAAAAATGCTTTCCGGTTTACCAATTTTATGACGAAATCTTTATTTTTCACATACTTAGCCACCATTCCGCCTTCTGGCAATTGTTATCCAGATTTTTTAGGTAATTAATAATATGAAAACGAAATTGCCAGAACTGCACCTTGTCATTAAAATTTGAATTTTTTTTACAACCTTATTGACTTCTGGCAACGGTTAAGCCCCGACCTAGACTTCTGGCAATAATTTTATGCGATTGCTACAGTTAAAAACTATAACTATACAAAATTTCAGCGCTGCACTCAATGATTTTATTTTGATAAAAAATTTACGTGTTTGACCGCCAGCCCACGCTTTCAGCCCCGGGAGAGACTTCTGGCAGTAAGTGCTATGGGTTTGTCATCTAGTAAGGAGTGTTATTAGCTAAAAATTGTCACTGCACCTTATCATTTCTGATTTTGGTAGCCAGCTCTTCATCTAAAGTAAGATGGAATTACTGTATTAAAATATTTACACTTACCAATTTATCATTATTCATCTTGTGTCTCTAGACATTGTAAAGACTCCTCCCTTGTTCGTCCTTAGTTTAACATTTTATGCCCTGCCGTGTCGCTGTCCATCTGACAACACTATGTGAACCAACTCTATAGTGTCATACATTTTGTTTTGTATTCTGTCTAGAACATAGACATCAGTAGAAAAACGAATCCTGCCAAACAAGTATCTCAAACGCAAAATTTACTCGCAACGCTCATACTATTTTTGATTCGACATTCAAGTGTTTTATTAAAACTACCTAAAAGGTAGGGCTGGTCTAATTATAGATGAGCACAACGTAGCTCCGTGTACCTAATCGGGACAACAATAGCCGGAGCGGACACTAAGCCCCTTGAGTCACCACTATTTTCTGTTATTAGCAACTTTGCAGGGTCATAGTGTTGAAAATGTTCCTTCATTGTGCTCTGGTCATAGTATTATCGTCCAAATTTAATGACTATATTTGATAAAAGGGATACTTTGTCGTTTTGCCATCTGACTTTCGTAATCCTGCTAAATTCTGCTGCCGTAGTACATTCCAGCTTAGACCAGTTGTAAAGTGTATTAATATCTCATATTTATTGCCACACGAGTGTGGGCCCAGACAATTTTTATCGCAGACGTGCGTCTTAAGTATCCACGTACCTGACGAGGTCAAACTTTTGTACCAGACCCGCCATATTACTGATCCATATATGATCCTTGTACAGCACCTAACATTGAGCATAAAAATATAATTATGGTTGTGCTCACATCACGTGTGTATTTAAGGGATGCTTGATCAATCGATGTATAATAATAATAACTTCACACATCGCACACACGGCCGTCTGATGGGTATGTAAGGGTAAGGAAGTTCCTCGTCCAAATTCGAATTGTCTCCCCTAGGCTTTAGAAAACAACATTAACCCCCACTTGCATAGAAATTAGATACTATACGAACATCACGTCATCATTTTACCTGTTATAGATCGTGCTGCGTATGCGTAAAATACCTGACAATATTTTACGAACACCCTAGGTACGCAGATAATAATAGTGACTTACGTCGCTATGGACAACATCGCGCGGCTCTCTAATCGGTCTACCGCCACTATATCAAGCTTATTGGCAACATAGTTCTGTTAGTGATGATAGCTTAAATCCAATACAATGTGGCTCGACCATTTTTGAGATCTGAGTCGGCCTGTAATATGGTGCCTCACAATTTAGATTATTATAATATAGGCCAGTTGTTGATGTACAATCCTGGCCACTTGGTTGTGTCTGTGCTCACTCACCGTAAGCAAGACGAGTACAACCAGAAATAATATGTTTGATAGATTCACCATTACGGTGTCATACCTTACAGATGTCAACCGTACCCTCTCACACGATATATTTCCGATAGTTATTCCGATAGATATGTTGTCCATCGGCAACATACATTGCTATGCAGAATGATACAGCACGCTGCACGGGCGGTATCACGGACATTCTGCGGCTAGGAAGGCGGAAATCGTTGAAAAAAGACGGCAGCTTGTCATTGAACTTGACCGGGACCTGAATCGCATCTCTAAATGGGGTTCCGAAAACCTGGTCGAGTTCAATGCCAAGAAAACACAGGCATGCGCGTTTACTGCCAAGGTATCTTCCTTTCTACCCCTTCCAGCTCTTCGGGATACACCACTACCACTGCAGGACAATCTCAACATACTCGGAATGGATGTCCGCTGTAAACTGAATAATAAAAACTACATCGAGAGCGTCATAAAAACGGCCTCTCGGAAACTCGGTATCCTGAACAGGGTGAGGCGGTTTTTCACGCCGGAGCAGCTATGTCTTTTGTATAAGACACAGATCCGTTCCTGCATGAAGTACTGCTCTCATCTCTAGGATGGCTCTGCACAGTACCTTCTTGTGGCTCTCGACAGTTTGCAGCGGCGTGCTATCCGCATCATTGGGAGTCCTGAGGTCACCAACACCCTTGAACCCTTGCAGTTGCGCAGAAACGTGGCCTCTTTGGCAGTATTTTACCACCTCTACCATGGCGAGTGTTCCGAAGAGCTCTTCCAACTGATCCCACCCTCTCCTTTCCTATACAGAACAACACGTAGCGGACTGAGGTGTCACTCTCTTACAGTGCAAACAATCCCAACTAGAACCAAACGGTTCAGCACCTCCTTTCTTTGCCGCACCATTAAAATGTGGAATGCATTACCAGCACACGTGTTCCCTTCGTCACATAATCCCGGGTCCTTTAAGCGGGATGTGAAAAAGCATCTCTCGAGGCCGTCAAGCTGAGGGCGACCATTTTAGTATCATCCGTATCTATAATGGTGGTCCTCAGTCTTTGGACCTCACTCTAGCTTTCCATCAGGCGGTTTGAGGTCATTCTGACGTGCAATAATAATTTTAAAAAAAGTTATTCGTCATAACAGCTTATGACGAATAACTATCGGAAATTATTGTTAATATTTTTTTTTACTTGTCTATGAATTTAATGGAATCATTTTACCTAACGACGACATCAAAGATACATCACATTCAATATCTAGAAGTTCTAATTAATTAGTGGGGGCGATTCTCTAGCTATGTAGCACTCGCTCGCTAAACGTTAACTAGTTCAATGATTATGGACTGTGTTTTATTTGTTCTGATTGCATTAAATGGGTGTTACATACTCATGTATTTACAAGTCAGAACAAATCAAGGAATCACGGGTAGATACTTTAGACGTACTGTTTTTATATACAAAGATAGGTACACTTTGATTGTCTTAGGAAATAAAATCCCCCCGTGTGCCCCCGAAGGGGTAGACAGAAACGTATGCAACACCCGTGCACCCACATTTTGCCAACTATAGTTTGGACTCGTTACGAAACTACGGCCATTTAGAAAGCATATTTTGAATATCAAGTTAAACCTGCAGGGCACTTCGGTTGTTGATTTAGGGTCGTCTTAGGCAACCTGATCCAAGTGTGCCGGATGTGTGTTTAACTAATTATTGTTACTGAGTAAAGAGTTTTACTTAAACTTAGCTAAGCTTTAGTTGATAACAGAACTATTTTTAAACAAAACTATGCTTGAATAGAGATGGCTTCGCTCGCGTGTACATATTTATATATTATGCGCGGAACCCTAATTCTTTTTCCAAAATAAAAGTAACCTAAGTTACACCTTATGACACCAGCTACCCGAAATCGGTCCACCCGTTCCGGAGATTAGCCGGAACAAACAGACAGACAGACAGAAAAAATTTAAAAATCTGATTTTTAGGCATAGGTATCGTGAAAATAACTATATGAGCTTAAAAAACTAGTATTTTGACATTACAAACCGACACTTCGAAGCGTTTCTGAAGTCTTGTTGAGTAACCTTCTGTTACACGGCGTTAGAATCATAGAATTCGGCGAGAGCCGTTCTTACATCGCAAAAAAAAACATATTTTTGCGTATTTTGATTACAAATTGATATTTGCAGTAGGTAAACGAGAAAATTTATTTTTCACTACAAAGTGTTTAATCTTTACCTATGATTACAAGTTTCAGTAACACTCACGATTCCGGGGATGAACAAATAATAATAATAATTACGAACAGCTGTTATTGCGATAAGTAAAGCTAACATCATTGTGACGTTATTTAACAAAAAATGACTTTATTTGACCTAGAATCGAAGTGACCAGATTATATATATTATCTTGCTCTTTACGAAATCAATGTAAATTGTCATATTGATGGTACCCACTAATAGGCAACAGGCAAGCAGGCCTTGCTGGTTCTAGTGAGTCAGTCATAGTATTGATGAGTTTAATTGTCATATAAATAAATAGGCATAGGGAAAGTATTAGGTGTTGGACAGCTGTTCTACAAAACCCTATTTAATCATCCGTACAACTATCTCTTTAGAAACCTCCAACTCGCTGGGTGCACTACTAACAATAGCTGTGGTTGGAAATAATTATTTGAATAAGTTAACGGTTATATATTATAAGCGATGTTCGGCCTATTGGTAACTGACCGATTAACCCTGCCTATTTATTAAAACCATTTATCAAATTATTAGTTGACCCGCGCAACTTCGTCCGCCTTCGTAAACTTCCCCGTTTTTGCTACATTTTTCATTGATGCTCCGCTCCTATTGGTCGTATCGTGATGTTATTTAGCCTTTCTCGATAAATGGACTATCCAACACTAAAAGAATTCTTCAATTCGAACCAGTAGTTCCTGAGATTAACCAAACAAACAAACAAACTCTTCAGCTTTATAATATTAGTAGATATAGATATCTCATGGTCTGGGAATGGATAGGAATAGTCATAAACCTATGTATATATATATATACATATTTAATTGATCTTCTATTTTAATACTACTATAATATAATAATAATCATAATCTTTATTTGCTAGAAACATGGTTACAATAGTGTTGTTGTTTTAGATATAAAATTAAGTACAGCATGTTTCACCAACTAAATCGGCATGCAAATGTTTAGCAACTTAAACCTATAACATTAATCTATATTCTAAAAAGAGAAGAAATAATTAAATATACACATTCAATAAAAACGGCATATAAATACAGTTATAATATATACCTACTTATTATAATGATTATTGCTTATTTTACAATTTAAAACTAAACTAGGCATTTAGTTAATCCATCTCAATGTCTGGCGTACTTACTGTTCCGCTTTCTCTTCGGTTGCACGCGGAAGCGTGCACTTTTATAATGAATGCACAATTCATAGCCGTCGGATTCGATATGAATAGTATTATTTACATTCTTAATGTTCAATCAATTCAATAAAATTTTAATAATTCCCTGACTAACAAACAACAGCCAGAAACGCTGAATCCTTCACCGTAGACAGTGATGCTTAATCTTGATAGATACAGATTGCAAGTCAATCTGTGTAAAAAAAAACCTTAAATTGTGTTATTATGTAACATCACTGCAATACCAGTGTTTACAACAATTCTGACCAAAACTGTATACTGTCACTGTCGAGACCGATCCTACCTACTGGTGAAGTCATTAAAGCGTGTAAATGGCCTTCGAATTGTATTTGTTTTAAAATGTATTCGTGCAAAGTTACAACCTATAGTTGATTTTATGATGATCGTTCGTACGGGTTCTTGAGGGTCTTGATAGACAGACGGACGGCCAACGATTAAAAACATAAACGACTAAAAGATTGTCGTTTTTCCTTTGAGCTACGGATCCCCAAAAAGTACCTTAAATTACCTTCCTGAAACAATCGAGTACCATATTAAAGAAGATATCTTTCAGCCCCTACTCTACAAGTTAATTGGTAGGATTAACTATTCCCACACTTGAAAGATTTATAAAAAGGTCAGCACACGGATGACATTTCTATTCGCTAATATTCCAAGTTTCGTCCTAAGATTAGCTATGGTAACTAAAGTTTTCCATCGGGCGGGTTGAATGCTTGCTTCGTTGCAATTTTACCCTATGGGCTATGAAAATACATTTTTAAAAGAATGTATCGTTTCCACCAAACGTAAACGGAGGGTGGTATTTATATTGTACGTAGGTACATAGTATCAAAACAAACGTTTTATACCTGTTACATTAACACAATGGATTTTAATGTGACATTAATCGATAGAGAGCGAAGTTAAGGCAATGTTACAGAAACAATAAGAAGTGAAGGTAACTTATTTTCAGTGGAATTTGTTCATAAATATTCATGTTCTTATCGTCGATTAGACTTGTATTCACACACACACACATACACACTCGTGATAATATTTGTAATTAGATTCAAGCCATCAAACACAATTTTGTATTTAAACACCGAGTCAATAAAGACTTTACCCGACTGCCCAAATTAAAATTATTTATTTGCTTTAAACGGGTGGCACATAATGTGGTATTACAAGTTTGATATAAGGCGAATAGATTAAAATAACTGAAATATATTATATTACACAATTTCAAAAAAAGGAGTGGTTTGTTTTCAGGGTTCATGGTTGTGTGCATGTGAGTTTTTTTATTCCACAATAACTTCTAATCGCCTGAACTAATTTATGTATCTTTAGAGAACCCTTACATAATTCCGAGTATCTGAAAAAAGTTATATATATCGTTAATATGGCAACTTAGAGTTGTGTAGAAATACCCTCCGGACCATCTGACCACCATGAATTGTTTTTTTAATCAGTAACTTCATAAACCTTTCCCAGCGGCGAAGTTTGCTGGCGTTGAGTACAGCGTATTTTCTTCCCAACTCTCTTTTGCACATAGTTCCCCTACTTTCCCTTACTACTTACAATTCATACCTACACTCCCAACTATGATGAATATTCAGAACAGTGGGATCCTCCTAACGCACAATGAGACGGGTCTACATTTGGCGTCCGGGAAATCAGAGCATTTATTGTAGTAATGACCTGATTAGTCGAAGCAAACTGTGCCATGCACGTGTGCGCTAGCGGCGACCGAGCGTCGACGTGAGCATACTCGTACGAAGACGAGCTGATTCGGCGCAAGTCATTTCCAACGTAATAACGTCTCTGTTTTTAACCGACGAAAAAAGGAGGTTCTCAATTCGACCGTATATATATTTTTTTTTATGTATGTTTAGCCCTCTCTCCGTTATTTAGGAACCGATTTTGATTATTCTTTTTTTGTTAGATAGGGTATACCTCAAGGGTCCTGGGATCCTGATAAAATTGAGAGAAACCCTCGAAATTTGTAGGAACGAATAGTGTTTCTGTTTACTTTTTATTACTTTATCAGGTATTTGCATTCAGAAATCATCACATAATGTAGCTGAGCTGATGATGAAAAAAATCATCAAATAAAAATCTTTTTAACAAAAAAATTAAACCGACGAAAATAACTAAAAAGTCAAAAATAAATAAACCTCTTGATAAGTCTTGAGCTTATTTACATAAACTATCAAATTTTATATAAACTTATTTTTAGTCGGCGCCAAATAATAAAATGATTAATTACCTACGTATAGCCATATCCATTTCTACGTAGGTGCATATAAAATTTCAATAATTAATCAGTTTGTTCAATATTTCTAGCAAAAAGTTTATCTAATCTAGGAGATAAATAAATTTTTACTACACAATTATCAATACTCTCTCGCCATAGCGGTGGACACGTCCCTTAAGACCGCCCATTTTAGGCAATTACGAACGCTGGCACACAAAACCGTCTAATATGTTGTTCTACCACATTATCCCATTTCAGTGTAACACTGCTTTAGGTATAAATTGGACTTTATCAATACAGAATATTTGGGTGTTTAACTAAACAGCTGTTTTTTAGCTAGGCTTGTGCTAAACGTGCGAAACATTGTGTCGGAATACGTCGTACGATGTTTATTGTTCTGCTGCGTTTAGTTTAATTATCGAACTGTTAACTTGCGCACGCGCCGCCCAAACTGTTGCGAAGGCGAATCTTGCATAACCATCATGTGGCCTAGTGCCCGATCTTAAATCATTCAATATGATCAGGAACAAAGGTATGTACTGCAAAGCTCTTGTGCTCATACACCCTGTACTGTCATAAGCAGTGAGTGTAGCGCCTGACACCGTCGCGGAAGGTCGCTTCACTCCTTGATAAGAAGCTGTCCGATCTGAAACTAGTGAGACATCCCCGGAATACACTGAAAACTGTCTTAAAAACCCTTAGATATATATTGTTGTAACCGGGGTAACGTAGCTGAGGAACCGGGACTTCAGGGTAACTTATGAGAGGACAATAATGGAAACACTCACTAGCTCGTAAGGTTATAATGAATTCTCAGAGTAATCGCACTTCACATTGATAATAGAACACAATTAGTATCTTGATCACATTCATAAATTATTCTCTGGCGAACCGTTCTGTCCTCGACGGTCGCTCGCATCCGACTTCTCCCTATTCTATATTTTATATAATTCAAAAATAATTCTATATACTTCAGTACAGCTTGTCACCAGCCAGTAATAAATAATACCACAAAGGCGCTACAATATGTAATAAATAATATAAGTTTCTTTCACATAATAATGTCCTGTACAAAAATATACATGTACACACAGATCCCAAAACGACCAGACCTGAAGTGGTGGCGCTTGCTAGGTCAATTATATTTCAAGCATTGCGCAAGAGTCTTTTTAGGGCATTTATGAGAATTATCTCCGTAATCAACAATAAAGTAATTCTTGTACTAACGGTTATGATTATCATGTACCACTTAGGAACTAGATCATTTTTATTGTAGAGACAATTAGGGAGGATTACAAAGTATCAACAACTGTTACATTGTAGTATTTAGCTCACGTTGGCTTTCTTAACTTTACATCCTATTTGACCTGAAAAAGCTCTTTACCAGACTGACCAAGGAGTATGTATGTAAAGGGGTATGTACGTATGTATGTCCGTTCGATAATGATCTCCTGTAGACTAAACGGTTTGACCGATTTTGAAGTGTTAGGTGTGATTAGATTCATATTCTTCCCCGGAGTGTTATAGGCTATTTGACATCAGCAAAAAATCAATATGGCGGACGTAAACTGTCAAAACAGTTAATAAAAAATTACGCCTAAGGAGTTTCAGCGCTACTAACGCACTTACAAAATTATAAACTTATCTATTTGGTACCTTATGTAGGTACCAAATAGATAGGTTATCCGACTAAAAGTAAACTAAAAATCTCTTAAACATAAAAAAGAACTTTATTGGTCTCACTGGTCCAGACGGCACACTTCGTTCTACATTTAGATCATTAATTTTAAGTCAATCGTGTCCAAAGCATCTTAGGAAATCTCTTTCGGCCGTTCCTATTATAATCCTCTTTAAAAGCATTTTTTCCGTTTTAAGGATCGTTTCTCACTATACAAAAAATTTAAATTGACCCAATTTAAATTTATGGTTATCTAGAAATGCAATCAGCTGACGGCCTATCATATATGTATTATTGTATTTTCAAGGTTCATCATTTATCAAGTTTACTAATTTTGCAGTGTTCAGTGATTCTTGCCAATGACTTGACTCCTGACCCTCAAAAGCATCCCTTTGATGAAATTAGGGCTGTATCATAACATTTTCCTATCTTGTTGAACATACCTAGAGCATTACGCTCCTACTCTTGTTCATTGTCAAAGATGCCAGGATGCTCTTTGTCCAGGATCATTAATTATAATTATTACAGTACCTCTGGCTTTATCGTTTCAATTTACTTTTTTTTATGGTATAGGGGGCAAACGAGCAGACGGATCACCTGATGGTAAATGACTACCGCCTCCCATGAGCACCTGTAACTCGAGAGTCACAAGTGCGTTGCCGCCCTTTAAGGTGAGAGTAGGAGAAGAGGGGGAGAGGGGAAGGAAGGGAATAGGCTAGAGGGAAGGGTTAGGGCCTCCGGTAACTTCACTCGCGTGGCGAAATGCAATGCAAGCATTGCTTCACTGCCGGTTTTCTGTGAGACCGTGGTATCGAGCATAGTCGAGCTGGCCCCATACGTGCCGAAGCATGGCTCTCCCACGTAAAACGTGACTTGGCTGTTGGTTTATCATAAAATAGTTCCAATAGTTAGAAGAGATGTTCCTGTAAGTTAAAGCTTCTTGTACACAACGTGACTGGCGAATAACTTAGCTTGGAATACGGTTTGTATGTCGTAGCACATCTCCTGACATTTGAACGCCAAACTTTAAGTCCGGCTTCTACTTTTGCCCAAGATCCCTTGAATTATTACCAGCCATGAGTACCTAGTATGTGAAACACGAATTTACCATCCATCCAATGCGAATTCGCACAGGGCTTTCTATTAATAGGACGCCTAGTATAAATGCGTATATTTAGACTTGGCATACTTTACTGATTGTTTCCCTTAATGACGCATTGATAGTATTAATATAATCGGCGCGCGTAGATAACGTGCACCTATCAGGAGTAACACTGATAGTTACCTGACAACAGGTCCTTGTGCTTGTACATAATGTAACGTAGAACACCTGCTGGAACTCTGCACACGACATCTATTTATTAACTTAATTTGCCGACTAATTTAAATCACATTTCTTGATATAAGTTCTTACCAATGTAACAATAGCTGACTTGGGCTGGTCCACATCAGAATTTTTTTTTGAAAGTTTGAAGATAATTGTTAGGTACATCACACCTTAGATAAAGTGTATAATGGATTAAAATTAACATCAGGGATGTTACGGACATGAAATTTCAGCTCTGGATACAGTTACAAATAGAGATGGGTAATCACTCGGGTTAAAACCCACGACTGGGTAAAAACCAGGGTGATTACCCATCTCTACTTACAAATAGTTACAAATATCAATTATTTTGGATTATCTGATAGTTTCAGTTACGGATATTAGATTTTTAAGGAATTCTAGGTTATAGGAAAATACAGATAGGTAATGATTTGGCTTTACATATTTCTAGGTTATCATTCAAATCCCCAAAATCCAAATCCTAGTCGAAATTATTCGAAACTTTTATATATGTTACGGTTTCGGAAATATTTTCGAGATCCGCGTAGATTATTGACTGACGATGGCTTCAAAAAATTAATTTACTTTTCAGGGCTACGCACCTTTATACGACCCGTTTGAGCAGTTCTTCTCGCGATACGTGTACCGGCGCGTACGACACTGCTTCAACAGACCAATTTGCTCAGCGCCCGGCGCTGAGGTTGTCCTCAAAGAGCGGTGCACCGATGATCACAACTGGACTTTCAGGTACCTACATACATACTGTACAGGGCTGATTCTTTTACACAGTTGCGAGACATCCAGTACTGTACAGGCTTTCCCTACTGCTTTTGTTAGGTATGCAATAAATGAACAATATCCTCGACCCAACGGACTTATTGCTATATATGTATGTATACAACCCCTATGCTACTTTGGTTAGGCGGTTGTAGTGTCAATCGATAGTGGGGAAGTCTTTCGCTCATTAGACTTCCGCTTCAATTCGCAATACATGTTGTACAAGTGTTACATTGGCCACTTAGTTTTAGACGTGAGTTCAATACACAACGCAAGTCAAGGAGTTTGTGTAGAACTCAAAATGGGTTGGGATTTACAGTGTGTTGGTGAAAAGGCCAAAATGACTTACTGGCTCTCTGGATCAGTTATAAGATTAAGTGGGTCCATGGTCTGCTGCACACGGATACTTAGAAACAACTAGTTCAACGAGTACGTTTGATTCGTTATTATTATTTATTATTAAAGCCGGTCAATAAGTATCAATTGTTTGAATTAATTTATGTATTGCCTAATTTATTTTTATTTGTTCATGATCGAGGCTAAACAAGCAATACAATATTCTTTATTGTACACCATAAAATAATTAACAATATTAAAAATAAAAACAAATAATGATACAAACGGCGGTCTTATGGTTAGTTGCGATTTCTTACAGACAACCTTTAGATGTACAGATGCAATGGATTTGTGCATAGAGCAGTTAACAGGTGCACAAATTATCTAAGTAATTTATTGAAATAATATGATGGAAGAGGAAAAAATATACAAAACAATTAAATGTACTTGTACCTTACATAGAAACTTGTTAACATATTATATACAGTCAGACACACATACATATATCTGCATACATACCTAAATGCATATACATACATACATACGTATAAATACATATCAATAACTAAAAATATAATGCAAATATCCTGTATTGTAAGTTGTATCCAATGACCGAACTGAATACCCATGTCAAATTATTAAGGGATTATTCACATGAGTTTCTTAATGGACGTATACATTGTATTTTGTTTTAATCTAGTAAGAACTCAGTGATTTGTAATAATGTATTAGATATTATAGAAAAGTGCTGCTCTGTCAATATGCAATTTTAATTACATTTGCCAGGAAATCGTAAAAGTTATGAAAAAGATTTCCTTACATTTTCCAACAAAGCCGTTCAATGTCACTTTTACCTACAAATGGATCGGTTCTTTCTCATCAAATGTACTACTACTACTTACTGAAAATATTCAGATTTTAATCACGATAATGGTCTATTCCACTGTTACCCACCAAGCAAATCCACTTAGGGATTCTTTTCCACAATTCACTGGTGGATTTGTTTCCACCAGGGATGTTATGGAACCGTAGCCGAAACTACCGGATATCCGAAATAAAAACTTTCGTAAACGTAACCGTAACCGATATAACCGAATGATTTCGGATAGAGGTAGAGCCTTAATAATTTATTTTATTATAATATAATTATCAAGATGCAAGTACATATTTTAAAATAATTGTACATTTTCCGACCATTGCTTATAGGGCTATTTTTATTGTAATTTTTACTACTTAGAAATAATGCCGAATCATTACCTATCTATATTTTCCTGTTTAATTCTTTAAAAATCCGATTTCCATTTTCATTAGTTAATATGACTTAATTTGTTTTTCTAAAATGTACCATTGAGGACATAATTGTGCACATAGTCCTGCCTTGAACCACCCAGTCTTGAACACTTTTCTGATTATAAGTAGATGCGCGACTCAAGGTGGATTTCGTTCGCGCCGTCTATTGATCTGTTGCTGGATCACCGTGCAACATTTATATCACGGGGAGACAAATTCACCATAACAGTATATGTGTCATCATTTATGGAAAAGATTCCTTTGGTGGATTTGCTCGGTGGGGTAGAGTGGAATACACCAATAAAATCAACTATTACATAATGTTAACCAAATCAGCAAAATGAAGACAAAAATAATTTGTATAAAATGTCTCAGTTACAAAATAATTTCTGTTACCTATATTTATCTATCATCGCAATTCAATTCTCTACTCGAAGACTATCTATAATCTTTACAAACTTAATAGTAGTTGTAAAAGTAGAAGCAACTAAACTTTGGAAACTAAATTAGCAAAGATACGTATTTTACTTACTGTTAGAGACGCGATGGCTTTGCTTTCTTCTTTGCAATTAATGATGACAAATGGCTAGGATAGCAGCAAGATCCTGCCTCTAACCAAAAATAGTGCGTATCTATGAATCCCATATTGAATGAATGATATAGTGTCAAACGTACTGGTAGTAACTAGGTTTCTACTGATCCGACCAACAGTGTCCCTACGTAGGCTACGTACTGAGCAGTAGTTGTGCACAGACGTGCCCGCGCCGCGCCCCCCGCCGCCGTCGCGGGACGCAACCGCCCCCGCACTAATAACTGGAACCTAAGGTACCACACTGGCTTGTTGCTGACGAACTACAGGCTGGGGGCTTCGAGTGTCAACTATACGACTTTGTTTATCCATATTGGATGTGTAAAACGGGACTTAATCGCGGTAATAATTAGAAGGTACATTTCTTTATCTAGATTATCAGTGAACTTAAGAAAGAAAAAAACGCTTTGATATTTGTGAGGTTTCGCTGAGCTTTTAGGACGCATCAATTACCCGGCTGTTGACACTTCTTGCTTTCATCCTGTATTTAAAAGTCACAGACTATCCGTGGTTTTGTCATTGACGTATCTAAACGTAGTTACGATTTTAATGAAAACTGTATCGGATTTATTTTTTGTTTGTAGCCGTTGTGTATGAATTATTGTGGTACTATTTAGATCACGTAATAAAACTTGTGCAATTTTATAATTTCAAAGTCTTCGTAGAATCCCATTTTTGTCATGAGATGCGCTTATATAGTTTAAAACACAAGAGAGGTTGGCGTTATTTTGAATACCAGCCTCACGTTGCGTTGTTTAGTTCTATTCAGTGTCTTAAAATTTCCTGTAATATGTTTTTCTAGTGTATTATATATAGTTATATTCAAAATACAATAAATATATTTTATTCATTAAAAACAATTAATAAGTGCATATTGTATCAAATATATATATTTGACGATGAATAAGGACGGAAACGGAAGTAATGCAATAATGTTAATGTATTTTGCTTATCGCTAAAGAAATTAAACGGTACTAAGTTTCAATGTATAGTGTACAATTTATTTACGTATGTATCTTGTGATATACATTTTATTATAGTTATAGACACCGCAGCTATTGTTATAGACCTAATAATTTTGCCAGTGTGTTTAGATTAGAAATAATTTAACGGCAGACGTATGTATACTCGTGTGCGGGTCGACCGGAGAGTTCATCTTTTTCGTATCTCTTCTTTTCTTCTTCTTTATATTGTCGTATGTAATTCGTCGTCG
>OY982566.1:25883272-25929347 GCA_963859945.1 Euplagia quadripunctaria | reverse complement strand
GACGCTGTTTCACAACCATATCTTCGGAAGTCGTAAACAGGGTGTTATAGAAAGGTGTGTTCACATTTTAGCGTTGTATAGTGGACCCCGTAAATAACGTGTGTAATCACTAAAAAGCTTAGGAAAATTCGTGATTTTTAATACAGTAATCTTATTTTGAAACTAACAAATTGACCGATAAAGTTAATATTCGCAAGAGAGAGAGCTGACATGAATGACAATATGGGTATTTATTTGAAAGTACTTGAACTTTCGTGGTATAACTATGTTTGCTATGTTGTCGTCATTGTGAAACGAAACCTTAGCTACACTAAGAGGCTAATTCCGCAATTTGTGTAGTCATACTTTTACTTCTTCAAAGGACGGCACTTCATGAACAATATCATATCCTGTACGAGCTTGTACATGATTTGACATGGCTGACTCTACACTTTACAATAATATATATAACTAGCAGCGCCCCGCGTAAGTCCCGATCCCGTTCGAATATTGGGATAAAAAGTAGCCTATGTGTTAATCCAGGTCTCCGGCTATCTACATACCAAGTTTCATTGCAATCGGTGAGGTAGTTTTGGCGTGAAAGAGTAACAAACAAACAAACATCCATCCATCCATCCATCCATACTTACAAACTTTCGCGTTTATAATACTACTACGCGACTAAACACAGTCGCGTAGTGGTATAAAATCGCTGATTAGGCAAACTTGTAATAAGTGTATTGTGCAAATAAATGGGGTTTTACGTTAACTCCAGCACACTCTTTGAACATCACCTGCAACTTACAAAACCTCCACTGCTCCACCAGGTATGTCACAGTATATATCCAGTATTTTCAGAGTTTTCCATGGCTTCTTCATATATTTTAGGAACCGGTTCATCTGACGATATCACTTGTTGCTTACATGCTTCCATCTGTTCTGCCCATTCGTTCTTTGCTACATCCACGACGCAGTCCGCAACATGCGTAGTTTCTTTTAAATGAAATATTAAAAGAAACTACACATAGATCCTGTTTAGAAAATAGCCACAGATATAGAAAAACAACTACATGTCTAATGGTTACTTATGTATGCCAAAAAATTCGCACAGTATATAAACTACATTTTTATAGTTACAGAGCCAGTGCATTTAACAGTTTTTGCACCGTCACTAACAAGCATCATTTTTGTAGGTTTTCTTTTTAAAATGTTGTCGTTCGTTATGCAATAGTACCACACCTCTTCCTCTGTATATATATTTACAGTTATTTATTTCCGCAATTAAAATAAATAAGTCTTTGGTCTTATTTATAATATTATAATTACCACCATAAATTAAAATATATAATACTGAAATAGACTGGCAACTTGTTTTGTGTAGGTCAGCGCCTCTGAACGTAAAGCAAGGGAACTTTAGTTCCCTACTACACCAATAGTGGCGCTGACTGCAGGTGTAAAAATGTATTATTATTATTATAGCTATAATGTATAATTATGAGAACAGGATAAATAACACAAACGTCTAATTTAATTATTTTATTGGTTACATATTTTATTATGATTTCATTTACAAGACTTTATAATATTTTCAAGCATAAAGGAACCGTCACTGTCACCACATTCATTTTTATAAAATTTAGAACCGCTTTTGACTGTGAGAACATTGTTCACTTATTTGCACCAATTCACAACGAAAAATACTCTATTATTACAATAAATCATAACACTTTTATCACATACAACGAACAATTAAAATTATTTATTAAATAACAAACCGGCGGTTTTTTTTCTGACATTTAGACAGAGTTAACCAGTATAACATATACTGGTAAACTACTTTATGGTCTCGAGTAGTAATTTATTTTATTTCGAAACAATAATTTATTATTTTAAATATGAATAAATAAATGTTAAAAACTTTTTACTTAATATTAATTATTAAGAACGTCAAACCTGGTGAAATGAATGTACAAACTTGACAAGTTATATAAAATACCTTAACTGTGTGAAGGTAAAAAATATGGTAACCTAGAATAACAGTTTTATGTGTCAGGTGGAGATGGCTCTTTTAACAAAATAAAAATTTGCTCCTGAGTTGCCAGGGCATGACTACTATTATGAGTTTGCTTCCTCAAAGCAAACTAGTATTTGCTTTGAGGAAGCAAACTCATAATAGTTTGCAGCAAAATTGTGTGTCAATATGACAATCATGAATCATAGGGACTCATTGAGCACAGACTTCACTGATGAAAAAGATTCTTCATAAAAGTGAATAAAGTATACGTAAAAGTAAATTTAATGCACACCGATGAATAAGGCGAATAAAGTTTACCTAAAGTGTGTTTAGTTCGACGGGGTACGAAGGGGTTTTCTTCAATTTGAGGTTCAGTAGTTTCGGAAGTAAGAGCGGGAGTAGTCAATTTTCATTGATTTTCTGAAATAAGTAATTAAAAAGTATTAATTTTAAAATTAAAATATATTTGAGACCCTCACAACAAGCCATACAGTTTGCAAATCATTATTATTTAATTTGGCCCCAAACAGACCTCCACATTAAAAAAATCATTTATTTATTTGGCACAACTGTGTTCAAGACACAGAAATTGATATGTATTACACCTTTCAAATAGTCCAGTAGATTCGGAGCTAATCGGCTGTGACAGACGGACAGATACACACCCAAGTGATCCTATAAGGGTATTTTATAGAGTTACATTGACATATTGTACTGTAGGTAGGTATTACTGTTTGTGTTATAATTACCTATATAAATGCTGAACATTTTTGGAAATAAATTAGTGCAGATGTAGATTGTATCCTAGATAAGCCTGTAAACATAAGAGAACAAAGAGCAAAAGACGACTAGTTGATAAAAAAAATGGTAAGTTGATAGTGGGCAGTGTAGTACTAAATCGTACAATGTAATATCTGCACTAGACAATACTTTTCCCTTATCCGTATTTTATCTTTAAATACAGGTAAATATTTTAAGTACTAAAAGCTTATTAGCTGCTAATACCTTTTTCCTAATACAGATCTTCACAGACGATAAGATAATTACTTACAGATATGTTTTCGTGACGCATTGATTGATTGATTGATTACCTACTTTTGGATTACTTTTAGAAATAAACACACTGTCGAATGCATAGAGATAATATAAATATAGTAGGAAAGCAGTCTGTAGAAGCGTTAGAGAGAGAAAAAAGATTGAACACGTCTTGCATCTCACTCCTCCCTTTTCACTCATTGGCTATCACAGTCTCTTACATTCGTGCCTCCGAACGAACGAGCACCATCTAACACTGTTACGATTCTACAGACAGGCTAACATACGGCTAGCCGCCTCTATTTATACTCTTTGGTCGCAGGACCTTACAAGCGAGTCCGCGAATATAACGCGCGTATTCCTAATCACACGTAGATAACTACCTATGCACAAAATTAATTATTTCACCCAAGTTGGCCAATAAAATGTTTTAAAATACCGTGAAAACTTTTGTCGGGTTTTAGTTTGTGAAAATATCGTATTCAATTTATATTTATTGTGGAATCGTCTAATAAACACTGAAAGTGAACATACAAACATACTGAATAATTTGTAAAATGACCAGATTAGTCAGTATGTTCAACACATTCTGTCATCTATTTCACAGCGCGTGTCGAAATTGCAATCCGACACCAATTTCCAATTTCAATCCGACTGGATCTCACCAATCCGACCACATCCGAACCGACGCCGACGCGGCTGGATTTTAATTAAGCGTATCTTAGCATTGTTTTGTAACTTCTAAAGTATAAATGTTCATGATACTTATATGTAATAGGGAGTAATAAACGGGGTTTCGTCAGTAATGCAATAATAGTAATAGTATTCTTTATTGTGGATCATAGGTAGGTACATAATACAGATGTTATAGTTTATATTGTCTAGAACAGCTATGTCCCGCCCATTGGACATACAATATTGCACGTGTTTACATTTGCTACCTAACGACCACATCATAGTATAAAGAGGTTTAAGAGAGTTATTATCATCATAAATTTTATAAAAAATACCGTTTATTTATTTGGGTAAAGCGAACAGTTACCTATACATTTACCTTAATCAAGAGGGGTTCAATTAAACCTAAAATGTAGTATCTAATCTAATAAGTTAAATGTCAGTGTTCGTATTAATACTATTACTTCCTATATAATTCAATCTTTCTAGAATTCGACTTTCGTTAGAGCGAACTTTCTTTAGAAAAGCTTACGCAAGAGACGAGAGTGACGACCTAGTGGTTAGTGATACTGACTGCTGAGTCAGAGGTCGGGGTTCGATTCCCACCCTGGACAAACAATTCTGTGATGAGCATGATCATTTGTTCAGTGTATCTGTGTAATTTATCTATAAGATGTATATATTTAAAAATATATAAGTATGTTTATCAGCAGTCTGGTTACCATAGTATAGGCTCTGCCTTTGTGATCAGACGGTCGTATGTGAGATGTGTAAAGTTATGAAGTTATTTCGCTAACCTGATGATCACGTGACGCTCTGACTGCCCTCCTCGCCACCACTAGGCTGTTCCTATAGCCTTTCTTTCTCAAACATTCAAAAATTAGTGACATCCTATTCTTCTCGGTTAGTGGCCAGGGTTTCTTCAACTGCCCGGGTAAATATCAGTGCCGGAGTTTTCGAGTAAGTGTACTGTTATTATGAAATACTATAATTAACGGTCGGTTGCTTCATTCTTCGTACGAACATTGTTATCTAATAAACACAGCTTGTTTTATTTTTTTGTTATCAATGTTTAGGTTAAACAGCAATATTTGCGACATTATCTTTTTAAATGTTGACCTCAGGCGGTGGCTGATCGGCCTATATACGTCGTTCGCTGAAATCATTCAATGAATCACATCCATATCGGCTTATCACGCTAACACCGAGATAGCTAGATAACGATGGTTCGCTCGGTGCTTTTCTACAGGACGCCTGCTCAGTAAACACCACTTGTGATTGTTGTAAAACAGTGACTAATATTATGTGATGTGTGTTCTTAATTGTGATGTGTGTGTGTAAGATGCGCGTGTGTGCTATCGTAGTCTCGCAGCTCCTGTTTGGAGTTGTGCTGGCCAACCTGAACATCTCCGTCATTAGAAGACGGTGAGGAATAAAAAAATGTTTTTTTAATTACTTTGATTGATCTTTTAACTTAAATTACACACAAGCGTGGATTAATTATCAGTATGCGGTGTTTCCTGACAGGTTAACCTTCGATGAAACCCACGTGTTGGTGGTGGACGCGTCCGTCGAGTACCTACTAGATTTTGTTCCGGTAAGTTTTACTTGGACGTAAGGTCAGGTGACCAAACTGTAGCACACATAAATAAATGTCTTGCAGAAACACCTGGAACTAGCTGACTATCTGTACTTATAGTAAGTATAATCTTGTTATAATTTGCAGTAACTATCTACAAATCACAGTTTACACTAAACCCCGCCACTAAATAAAGTTGTAGGTAAATGTATTTACACTTATAAATGTCGAAATTCGACCAGATATTAGAGAAAAACTTAAGTAGGAATGCATGTATGTATGCCTATATTAATTTGCACGTTTCTAACATTTTTGTCTACTCGTACACATTCATGCATTGTACATCTGAGTCCATTCAGTATTATGACGCTAAAGACCAGTCGACGTAGGAAAAAAATTATAATTTTTTTAACACTTCATTTCTTTAATGCTAACAGAAATAAAACCGTTTAACAAACATGGTTGACTTAGGCCTTAGAATTAAGTTCCGGATGTCTTAATAAAGCAGTTCCCGGATCCCTCCTACTTAAGGCGCAGTACGGCACACCGTGTGGTTTTAGTCGGTTCGATTCCGACACACCGCCCCACCGAAAACCCGGGTGGGGTGACGGCCCGAGGGGGTTTCCACACGCACAAAAAAAAAAAAGGCGTGCATTATATTCCGGGCGGGAAGCGGCAGTCGACCCCCGCCCGAAGAGGTACGCGAATGGCGTGAGGCCGCTCGCCGAGCCACCATGGCTCGTTGGTCGTCCCACCATGGCTCGTTGGTCGTCCCGGCTGAAGGTTCCACGTGCTGGCTTTGCCGCCGTGGAGGCGCTCCAGCCGGTCATCGTCGAGTGGGCAGGGCGGCAGCACGGGACCCTTTCCTTCCGACTGACGCAGGTCCTTCGGTTGCGGCTGCTTCGGTAAGTACCTGTGCTCGGTCGCTAGGAGGAAACTGAGTCCCGCCTGTCACCACAGCGACTGCAGTGAGGACTCGGCTCAGCACACGCTGGCAGTTTGCTCCGCCTGGGCAACACAACGTCGGGCCCTCACCGCAGTCATGATCTCTCGCTACCGGCCATCATACGCTCCATGGCCGGTAGCGACAGGAATTTTACCGCGGTCGCGACCTTCTGTGAGGCCGTCATCTCTTCTAACTTCTAAGATTCTTCAAATAAAGGAGGCCCAACAGTTGATATTGGGATGTTATGATTATGACTACCAATCATAATTAGAACCAGGGGGGGCGCCGTTATGCGGGGGGCGCCGCCGCAACCAACCGAAACATTACCACTCACCGACTCCTTACCATAATCGTTATATTAACCTACGATCATTTGAGCATTGACGATGGGGCCAGGCTAATAATCTGGTGTCAGGCTGATGTTTATGGTAAATACTTACGTACTTATACTCCTCTATCATACTGGACTGTACCTACTACTGAGTTGACATTAATGAAGAAGAAGTCGAAGTACGAGAGAGTTTGTTCCTTTTAAGCCGGTAAGTGATTCTTCAGAAACAGGACTCACTAGCCTCTTTCTTGATGCCTCTTCGGCCCATAATCTGCAATACTGCATGTCCGTCAGAGTTATATGAGATTATAATGCACGATATCTTTCGAAGCAGTGAATCTCCTAGCCGATTCTGCCCCCTGAGACCTAGAGGCGTCATTATACCAATGGCGCAAGGAGGCACCAGATAGGATAGAGAAATCAAGGTACGACGTGCCAGCTTCGGCAAGGCTTTATGAGCGAGTGGAAATAACGACCGAGCGCAGGGCATGTCACAATTGTGGCGGTAAGAGGATTGACTGGAGAGGTTACCAGTTGACGCAGGTACTCACCGGATACGGCTGCTTCGGTAAGTACCTGTGTCGTATACGCCGGGAGCCAACGCCTGCGTACCACAACTGGGGAGGTGGTCGCGAGGACATTACACTCCACATTTTGATGGAGTGCTCAGCGTGGACGCAGCAGCGATACGACCTCGCGACGACGATTGGTGTGGAAAATCTCTCGCTAGAAACCATGGTCCTGTCCATGGTTCAAAGTGAGAGTGCGTGGGATTCTACCATCTCGTTTTGTGAAGAGGTGACGTTGGCTAAAGAGATGACAAGCACTCTCCCGTGTCCCGGGTCCCCTGCAATAGACTCACTTATGACGGAACACTGTGTGAATTTAGTTCGATATACCACTTCACCCTTGATTCCGGTGAGGTGATGACCTGTGGGGGATTCCACACAATAAAAAAAGTGTAGGTATATGTTGCGCGATATCTTCACCAATGGTGAACCGATTTAAATCATTCTTTGTTTAATTGAATTGGTTATAATCAAGGTCGGATCCATTTAAATTTGAATAAAATATTGCACCGGTAGCAAATTCAGGAATATTTATTATAATTTAGGTGCATTGAAGTCGGTGACACATGGTTGTCACAGTTTGAACTTACTGGGAGCCGATGCAGCCAAAACTTCCGTGAAATCGATCTCTTTATTTAGATTTCTCTAAAAACTGTTTGTTTGCTTCTCTGGATCAACAAAGCTATGCTGCATCGGCTGTTCGCTTGAAATACACTTCACTTCGATGTCCTTTTGAACTTCCATAAAGAAACAAATGACTCAGTTGCAGCATCAGAGGTCTAGCCAATACTTCTTCTTTTCTTCTTTCTTCTTTCTTCTTTAAAAAAAGACAACTCCCGCATTAGGAATTACTCCTGTGTCTACACTTCTGTCTACTGTCTGGGGACTTTACAAACATAGAAACAACGGACACAAAGAACACCCAGACTCAGGTGGGAATCGAACCCAAGACCTATAAGCATAGCGGTCAGGGTCACTAACCACTAGACCAACAGGCCAGTACATTAGTACATACTTTAGTACATAGAGCAATTTGACTTCATAGTTACAAATTAATATAATATTTTTTTTTAATTTTAACTTTTATTGTTTCAAAACTTTTTTAAAGTTTACACAAATTTTTTTATGCACTAGTAGTTTGTATTAGTTGTAGCTTCTGGTACTGAGCTAGGCTGATTGCCTGTATTTCAGGGCTGTCTTAAGTTGGCGGGGCGAAATCGTTTTTTTACATTTTTCTTTGGTCTTTCAATTGTTCGTTAACTTCTATTTATAAAAAAAACTAAGATCGAACAAATAAAAATTTTGATCGAACAATGACGAACAGTTAACGAACAATTGAAATAGCAAAAAAAAATCGAACAATTTTTTTTTTTTTTACGAGGTGGAAGATCCTACATGGATGTCCTACGCCTTGGGGAGGCGAAGGGGTCTGTCGGACTCTTACCGACTAAAAACCACCCCGGTGTTCCACTACTTGCCTATGATCAGGGGAGCGAGAATCGCTATTGCATTCTTCCGCAACCTCCGACAGGCATTGACCCGTCTCACCCTAGACGGGTCCCGTCACCCGGTGCGACCATCACCCGTCGGCCGCACTCCTCTGAGAGCGCACGCGGAACACTGCATGCTGCCTCTCGGGCCTGTATCTGGTCGGACGACGACTTCCCCAAAAAAGTTCGCGGCCCGCAGGCCACTTCCTAAGGTGGCTGGAGGTCATTAAACGCCCTCCGGCGCCCGGTGCGTCTGCTGCGGGCAGAGAGAGCTGTACTCCGCTCTCTCTCCCGTTCCGCCGCCTCCTTTGCGGACATCACCTCCTCACAGAAAGAGGCGACAGCGTTCCATGCGTTCTCGCTCCGAACCATAGCCAGAACTACGGTTGGGAGCGAGAGATTACCCGCAGCACCGACTGCCACGACGAGATCACGGCGCTGGTTAGCCCAGGCTGGGCATTCCGACAGTGTGTGCAGCGCCGTTTCGTCGGGGCAGTTACCACAATGGTGGCACCGTGACGTCGGCTCCCGACCGATCCGACACAGATACTTGCCGAAGCAACCATGTCCGGAAAGCACCTGCGTCATCCGGAAGGTGAGGGCCCCGTGCCCTCTCTCCAGCCACTCTCGTAGGACAGGTCTTACCGCCGCTATAGCGGCGTGCCCCGCACTAGGTTGCGCAAGTCGCTGCTCCCACTCCACCACCAGGATCTGGCGGAACTCGTCCCGATGTGCCTCTACTTCACGAGGCGCTGGTTGGTCGTCCCGATCTAGCGCATCCTTGCGCCACCGGTACTGCAACGCAAGGAGTACTGCGTCCAAATCCCAGGGCGCGGATCCGGCAAATAGGCTAGCCGCCTCAAAGGAGATCGTACGGTACCCCCTTATCACCCTGACGGCCATTGCGCGTTGCGGCTTTCGCAGAATTGCAATATTACGGGCCGTCAGAGCGTCCGCCCATACTGGCGCCCCGTAGAGCGCCATTGACCGTACGATCCCCTTATACAACTTTCGGCAAGATGCGTTGGGCCCCCCCAAATTAGGCAGGAGCGACGAGAGTGCCCCAGCGGCGCCCATTAGTCGGGGGGCCAGCTGCCGAAAGTGTGGTCCGAAATCCCACCGGCTATCGAGGATGAGTCCCAGGTACTTCATCGTACGCTCGATGCCGATGCGGACTCCCCCCACTATAATGTGAGACCCCGAGGGTGGCGCCTTCCGAGGGCCATGGAAACAAACAGCCTCGGACTTGTGCAAAGCCACCTCGAGGCCCAACCGCCGGATCCTACCAACGACTTGCGCGACTCCAGCCAAATAAAAATTTTGATCGAACAATGAAGAACAGTTGAAATAGTAAAAAAAAGGTTAAAAAACGACTTCTCCCCGCCAACTTGAGGGTAATTTTTTATTTTATTTTTCAAAAAGAAACTAAAATCGAACAAATAAAAATTTTGATCGAACAGTTAAGAACAGTTGAAAGAGCAAAAAAAATGTAAAAAAACGATTTCGTCCCGCCAACTTAAGACAGCCGTGTTTCAGTTCACAGAAATAATTAATTAATTGTTGAAATATTTGCTTGGAATTTGTGAAACAGTAACAAGTCTCTTTATTCGCATTAAAAACAACTAAGGAAATAGCATCTTTGGCTAAAATAGATTCAATTTTTAAGTCAGTCCGATCCCGAAGAAAGAAAGAATCGATTATTTGATTGCGAAGCCGTAGATGAGACACCAACAGGTCCTGAATAATTATTTAAGACAAACATTTTGTACCCTATGATTGATATACTCTATCAAATCTTACAACATCAAAGCTCAAAATTGCAATTGCAAGCTCAAAAGGTAGAAAGACAAGGTGAAGGCCATCTAGGTTTTTCATGTAATTGATTGATGATAGCTTTTATCTTTCATAAATTGTGTGCAGCATAAAATGTAAATTAATATTGTTAACAAAATTATTGACTGCTATTATTACACACCTATTTGGTGTTACCGAACGCGACGAAGTAATGCAAGTTTGATGGACAACATTTTAACGTGAATTAGCAAAACAACTGTTATGTCAACCGCGAAAGAAGGCTTGCCCCGCAGACACCCCTTAAATATTTATTTGTTGGGTATATCTAATATATTTATAATCATAGGTTTGCGGCATAATTTAGGAACACTGAAGTTTTGAATTTATAGGCGCTACGCTACGCTAGTGCGTTTGAGGTCTCGCACCACGTAAAAATTTAGCTAGAGCCGCCACTAATTATAACTTTTGTTGCTCGATACAGAATCTGTTGATTTCATATACCTAGTAAACTACGGGCGTGCGAGACGAGGTTTACGGGCGGCGGAGGGAGATGCTCCCGCCCGCCCGTCACCTCAGGCACGAAGGTAGATGCCTGTTATCCTCCAGCTATTAAACAAGAATAATAAATATACGAGGCTTAATGGGTAAAGGTACAGACAGCAAAATTGCACCCACCCTCTTAAATATATTTTGCAAACTAAAAAATAAAGAAACAGTAGTTTCCCATTCACGTTACTTGTGAAATGTAAATAAGCAATTACCTAAAAGTAAATCTAATAAAAGACAATTTCAATTAGCAATATAGGCGCTTAAGTATTGTAATGTGAGTAGTAGCGCTTTTGTTAAGATTTTTGATATAATTTAACGGTCGCTATTACATTGAGCCAGGCAGTCTCCCTGAAAGCATGGGTTAGGTAGTGTCATCATTTAAGTAAGTGGTACACTATGTATTTCAAATATAATTATTATATTGTTAGGAATCAGAAGCGGAAATGATAAAAAAATTTAAGACATCACACGAAGTGACTCAAACATATTCTGTTCTAGGCTAGGCACATATACCTATTATCAATACCGAAAATATTTATAGCAAAATACATAAACCAGCTACAACCACAGCCGACTCTAATGTAGGTAGTGTAGGTACTTATGAACAGAAGATTACTCAAAATCGAAATCTGTTTTAATTGAAGAATGTTACGTACCATAAGAGACATACTTAAATATCTTATTAATGGAAGTTTAAAAAAAATCTCATTTATAAATTTAGAACAGAAAACTCAAATCGGCAGAATGAATTTTAATATACTCGTATGTCCAAACAACTGTAGAAAATTTATTTTGTAGAAATTTGTCACCAGGATTCTTGCAAAGTTCCGGCGGCCTTTTTATTGGTTTTTTTTTATTGTAGTTTCCGGATTTCTAAGCGAGCCGGTAATGAAAAGTAAATCAGGACAGATTTCGAATTTTGAATTTTTGAGGTTCCGTTCCTCAATAGGAAATTATCTTTTAAAAAAGTATCACCGACTTCAATGCGCCTCAAAATACCCAAATCGCTTCACGTATACCTATAAAATTTGAAGAGATCATGGTCATCAGATCCTGACCTGATAACCATGGGACCACCTGGGAAGTATACCCTTTCAAAGCATGGTACCTAATCGAATGCAGGGCTGCTGCCTGAGGCAAGAGTTGTTTTATTGTTGTGTTTACTTCTGCCCAGATAAGTGACCAGGGCCAATGGCCGAGTCGCATCTGGATGAAGACGGACGGTGGCGACGTCGCACATCCGCTGCTCGTCACTGGCCGCCAAAGAACAGGTGATCAAAATTATTTATCAATTAAACTAATTAAGTATAGGTATTTTTGAATTGTTAGGAGTAGGAATAAGTCAGAATAAGTCAGTCGTGAATGTGAAGTGAAGTGAAGATGTGGATATAGAAACATCATATCTTGAAATTCTATTAAATTGTATAGGAACACAAACTTTATACACCCTGAAATGATATGTTCTCAATTTTTTTATAGTCGACAAGTTGACACAACTATCATGTATCTATATAGTGGTCCACTAAACCGTTTTACAAAAGCTCAAATTCACTTGTGCAGGATCAACAACCTGGCAGCTGCCCTTCAGCCTGGGCGGGTCTCTGATGTTCCAGCAGGAGCGCACGCTGTGTCCCGAAGATGCTGCGAGCCGTGAACTTGGGGAGATCAATCAAAACTGCGGTTAGCTCATTGATACTACACATAAATTAAACATATATTCTACCAACACTCAGTGCAGTAGCAATGGGCCATTTAAACTGCTTAATTGAACTCCCTCAAAAGAGGTCTGCTTACCAGGAGTGGTAGGTAATACCTCCAAAGCCGTATCTCACATTTGATCCACACAACTGTTACTTCTTGGCAGTTTCACTCGCGCTGATTTAGATTCTGCCAATTAATTCAATGATCCCTATTAAACAGTAAGTACTCTTTCTGGATAAAATATTCACTTCATCCTTTTCTGAACTCCTGACAGTTGACAATGTTTATGCAAAATTTTCTTATGATCGGTTAAACATCTGAAACATCAAAGAGAGTTACGAAAACAGGGTGAGCTAGTAGAGAATAGAGCTAGGTAGTAAACACACTAAAGATGAAACCGGTTGGTTTGTCTATATACGTATTAATCAGCGTGGGAACTTTTTTTGCGCGATGGAGGATCAGTAGTTACTTACTAATTTGGTTGGTCTCCGCTAGATGGCGCTAAAATCATTAAACTCGGCCTTAAAATATAGAAAAAGAAGAAACTGAGCAAAGAACGTCTGATTTACCAGGCTTGTTTAGGGCCTCGTTGTACGCTGAATTAGAAAGTATTTTTAACTCAACTAGTCTAGGCTACATTATTTAGACTAGCTTCGTGAGTGTTGTTTAAGCTTAAAGAGCTCGATAGACGATTCTGTAGGAACTTACAAAAGTGTCTTGCGACGAGTCCTTCTGCAGCAGTTGATCTTCAAAACACCGGCTATATAAGTAGAGATGAATAGACGAGAGTCTGATATATGTCACAAATCTTACGACACGTTCTGCAATTGCTATAATGAGGTAGGTAGCAAATAAAACAGTACCCAAGTAATTAGTTTCACGATCAAGAAAATAACGTTTCATATGTAATTACATTACATTACACTTCCACCAAGTCAGTTTTGTTTTAAGATATTTGCATTTTCAAAACCAACATACTTACACTAGTTCTCTAAAAAGTACTTAAATTTACTATCCGGTAACTGGCCGGATACTTGCGTATTATCCGGTATCCGGCCGGATAGTAAATTAAGGCAGAATACTAGATATCCATTTCGTCTTTAAAACACACGTTGTGGATGATTGGCAGTGGGCTCGGAGCCATCGATTCCCGGCTGGATATCTTTGCACGTGGGCACGTCGTGCGCGGCGCCCGCCTCTCTGTCGCTGCGCGTGTCGCCCGACCGCGACTGGAACCTGGACTTCGACACTCCCGTACTTGTGCACACTATCATGGTAACACCCTACACACAGTTCATTAAATATAGGTATACCTATGTATAATATGTTTTTTTCAACTAGCTTCCAAAAAGGAGGTCTGCCGAGTTTGGGTCTAGATAGGTATATCCCAGAATAATATTATATTTCTATTTTAATTTTACAAATTATCTCTAAAAGAATGTTTCTTGGCATCAAATGAAGCTCGTTCTTAGATTAGTGGGTGGCACAATTCCAAGTCAAGTAACATTGTAGTGGTCTTGTTGCAGGGCGCCCCGAGCGTGCACTACTACCAGTTCCTGCCGGAGCAGACGAGCGTGCGTCTGGTGGTGGAGTCCGGTGACGACGTGTGCGCCACTGTCGCCATACAACCTTACACGGTGTGTGTTTCACTGATATACTATTTACTATAAAAGAGTCTTTAGTCGTTTCGACAAGTTGGAATCTGTTCGATCTATAATAGAGTTATAACGCTGCTTTCGTATAAAAAGATATAAGATTAAATGGATACTAGCTGTTGCCCGTTACTTCGTTCGCGTGCTAATTAAACGTCCATCCAAAAACGGTTGAATGGATCTGTATAAAATTTGGCACAAAGATAGATTACATACGAATAGCACATAGGCTACTATTTATTACAGATTTTTTTTATTACGGTTCCCGTGGGTTAGATTTCACCAACATTTCAACACGAACGAAGTCGCGAGCAACAGTTAGTATACATACCTACATATGTATACATAACACAGCGAGCCCGTGCCCCTTAATATCCTATTCATGCCGACCGAGATGTGGATTCAAGTCTTATAAAATGTAAAAGAAATAGATTTGTTTTCTACAAGCGTATTACTTCGGGTTAACTAAATGTTAACACTGTTTATGTGTCCTCTAACCTGATTTACATTCTCGTTATAGTGCCCGATAGCAGACACGAGGGATCTTATAGACACTTCTACTGTGAGGATGACGGTGCTCAGATCAGGCGGCGCGCAGTTCTCGGTAATTTAACTTTAAAACTAAAAAAATATGATCTAACATACTTCTCACATTCCAAAATCAACAGGTGAAGTCACTCGCAGTAGGCAGACTACTATGGCGATGGTTTAATTCGAACATTCCAATGAACTGAAACTGGCAACTTTAGTCAAAAATACAAATATCTGCATTGTATTGTATGCATATTATTACATATACTTTTGCTAACCCATGTGTTTTCGAATAAGTATGTTTAAAAATAAAGCGCGCGGCCAGTAACATCTTTTGCTGTAGCTTAAGTGCGCTATTAAACCCAAAATATAGCTTGTAGCACAAGTGACGCAGTCAGTCGCTTACTAACAGTATACTCAGTAACACAAGAAAAAATATTAATCTGCTTCTATAATCACACGCTTTACATGTTTCCCAGACTACTTCTAGAGCAATTATATTGTATCAGCAATTAACTTAAAATGTGTAAAATGATAGTGTGTATGATGTTCCAGCGTCAGATGTACCCGGACGGATTCTACGTGATCTGTTTAGTGCACGAGGACGACACGGCCTGCCGCGAGGACGAGCCGGAGCACGAGGACTGGCTGTTCGCGGCGGCGCTGCTGCCCGGCGCGCTGCTCGGCCCGCGCGCCCTCACGCCGCCCCCTCGGGACAAGACGCTCACGCTGCACATCAAGGTGTGCCTAACTGAACCATTAGCTTATGTGGCCGTCAAAACGTTTTGGTCGATTTTTTGGTGTTTCGACAATGAAAGGGTGGAACCTCTGTCTGCGTCTAGCCGTCTGATGAAGGAATGGTGAGGGTCCAATTAGTTCGACGAGACCCTTCGCACACTCACCAAAGTGAATCCTATAAAAAAACCGATATAAGCAGGCGACTTTAGGACGATACTCAAGAGTATGCAGTGCCCTGTTCGTGAGTATATCGTCGTTTATAAGCTTACGGGCTCTTCGGTTGACAGAGTTCAGTGCTTAAACTTTATACTTGGCTGAGTCATCAATAAGGTGCTTGCACTACTCCATGCAATATCGAACTTGGGCTGTGCAAAGATTAAGCAGCTGTTCAGAGCTGAAGTACCGGCGAACCTTCGAAATGTCTCCCAATTTCTTGGAAGCTGTCTGTGCCATGGACTCGATTTGTTGACCGACGTTAAGTTTTACGACCCTAGATGATCAGTAATCGATGAGGAAACACCTTGGAAAGTGGGTTTAAGTGCGAAAGCAATCTTTTTCGCAGAAAGAGACACGCCTGTGTTTTAGAAGGGTTAAAATTAACAAGATTGGCGTCATCCCAATCGGACACCCGCTGCAATGTCAAATTAACCTGTTCAGTCCTCGACATTCTCAAATATTGGATTTCACGTGAACTTGCTCGCGCATTGGACATATCACTCTACAACAGTGCTATCATCGACGTAGGCAATAATATCAGGTGTTAAAAGGTCGCTTATATGGAGCAGGAACAAGGTTACAGAGAGAACAGATCTTTGAGATACCTAGAGTATTAAATACAGACATTTTGCCAACTAGGTAGAATTTGGTACCACTCACATAATAGATGGCAAGCCTATTGCCGTCAATCGGGCACTTTGCGAACTAAACTAACTGACTAACTAGGAAACTTGGGAGTATAATGAAAGGGAAAGATAAGCTACCTAATAGAAGGGAAGGCAATGGAAGGAAAGGGCTATTGTCTATGCGGATGGATTGAAAAGTATAAACAGAAACTCGAGTAGGGCAGGGTCACGTACCTGTCGCTCGAACTGGCTGTTGCCGAGAAGTTTAAGCCCTCTAATGTTATTAATTCAATATCTTCATTTCATAACATTGATAATCAATTATTCGAAATATTAAAAATTGTAGATTAACCCATACATAGTTACCGCAAAAAATAGGGTGCTTGGTCAAATGTAAAATAAAAAATGAATAACAGATAATACCATATCTGCTTGTGTCGATCTATGACCACCCGTTTCCAAAAGGCTGAGCCTTGTGATAAGAAATCGGGCAAACAAACTCACGGCAATACAAAGAAAGTTATTTTCCACTTATAAAGAATAATAAGCAAGTCCTTTAACTAGTACAGGCATGATTTAGTGCTAATAATGAATTAGCATATTGTGTTTCAGCCTGCACTGACGCGGCTGCAGTACGTAGTGGGTGTGGTGGTGGCACTGGTGGTGTTCCTGCTGTTCTACGTGATATTCGGCGTGCTCGTGCTGGCGCAGCGGTTCCCAACATGGAAGAAACTTGTTGGACCTCGTGCTGTTCTCGCGCCAAGTCAGTATTTAACCCGTCTATTCGTATTCATCTTATAAACCAACGTTGCGATTGTGACATAGTTAATCTCTAGGCTGCACTTATACCATTATTTAACCAGTTATCTCAAAGTAGCGTTACGTTATTAATTATGCGAGATGTGTTTCGTTTTGCTTTTAGTACCTTGATGATGTTTTAGTTTACGGGAGCAGTATTAACTAACATTTCGATTACTATTTATGTGTCATTTTACGTCGTTCAGTGTAGAGGGTTAGTTAGTTGGCAGGTTTTCACACGCCAAAAGTATCCAATGAAAGTGTCAATGAAATAATCTTTGATTATCCTAGATTAATATAAATGTTACAAATAAACTGATTGAAATACAGCTAATCATTGCTTCTGTGAGATCTTATATTATCTATTATAATTATTTTTGTTTCTTTTTACAAACCAATACCAATGTAGGAAAACAAAGTACTTACAATTTTACCAAATTTCTATCAGTTCTGTATACAGCTAAAAGCCGCTGTACTAAAAACAACACATCTGTTGGTGATAAATGGAACAATAAGTACTCTCAGATAGTATCTCCTCCGCCTTGTCTACGTTTGAATTTCACTGCATCTTCAATCTTCAGGGTCATGAAGCCACCCTTAAAATAACTAACAATAATAAGTCTTAACAATAGTATTATTGAAGATGTAAAAATATAGAATACATGTAGTCATTACTACCTCAAATTGATTCTACAGAGCCCGAGGAAGCCGTTCGATCAGAGATGGACGGTTCACTTTCAACGGCAGCGATGCGACGGCGGCGACGCGACTCCGGTTAGTCGTTTTATAATTGTTGAAAGAGTGAATAGCACCACATGACTCCGACGGGAATTAACCACCTAGAAATATGTTATTTGTAAACCTACCACTGTAGCGACACCTTTGAGTTATTAATAGCCCAGCTGGCTAACATAATGGCTAAATACATTCTACGATCTTGGAGAGAGTTTACGATGATCATACTTCCTACACTCACAGAAACTTACAATTTGGCATTATGAAGTAAAGTAACATATGGTCGGTTGCACATCAGCCTTCTCATTCGATATCAAATATTTTAATGCAAATCCACTTTCTAGAAAACCATGGCAGACAGATCATATTTCAATTTTAGCACTTTGGAGAGGAAAGTCTTATCGAACTGTTCTGGTTTTTAAAGTGTGAGGATATAACCCATGTGAGCTTGTCAAACTTAGCGATGAGAAAGTAGCAGTGGGCAAATCATCGCCTGACTTGACGCTACAGAAGACAACAGTTTTTTTCTAATGATTATTAACATCATTTTCGGAGTAGTAGAAGCTTGATGGCAGATTCATTTTCAGATGCGACTTTCGACAGCAGCGACAACAGCGATACTGATGAAGAGGATGATAGACAGGAGGAGGGAGGGACCAGTACAACTGTGGACTCCATTATGGCGTCTCCTGGTGCCACCACAGCTGATGTCCACGGAGAAAGAACAGCCCGTGGTGATAATGACGTGTCTGTCGATGGGATCTATGTTGTTGACGAAAATTCTAGACAGGTATTTAATGTTTGCATGAAAAAGTATTTAATTGATATTTACAATAATCATTAAATAAAAATATACCTAGTTAGTATACAACTATTACTTTGCTCGTATAATGCTTAATTAATACATAGACAATTTTATGAACTCGATGAATTGTCAAGGACTGAGTTTATTTGAAGCTAACAAGATAAGAACATTGACATTTGAATCAACGTGCTTGCAAAAAAAAATGGGGGATTTTATTGTCTATTTGATTCAGGAACTGGTAGTGGTTGTATTCTAGGTTAACAAGCCATTCAAATTTATACAGTAGAATCTTTGATGAAAATGATGAGAAACCTGTTTTTTGTTTTGATATCAAAATCTGAGTTCAAAAATATTGAGTAATTTGCATCACTAAGTTCTCTCAATAACTTGCAGTTTTTAAACACACTGCACTCTGTGTGGGCTAAGTATCCATGACCCACTATCGGATCTTCCTACTGTGCCGCATTTAATATTTTTGACGTTTGACTTAGTGACCACGCAGCTGGACAATTGTTTTGGGAAAAAAAATATATTTGAAAATTGGACTAACCTATTTTAATGTTTGACTAAGTGACCAAGCAACTAGAACCTTTTTTCTGAAAAAATTATGGCCTTCAGTGATACCTAGTGCAATATAGCTACTATGCTACAATAAAATTTGGATGGTGATGACAAATTCACCCTGTATATAGAGACTATGAAATATATAAATAGAAGCTTTCGTCCTCAGCTCCGCCCGAGTTGTAACATAGTAAAGAAAATTTATTTTATTTTATTTATTCTTTATTGTACACAAAGTGTAGTGTGTACATATCTTAAAAACAAGGAAATGGTATGAACAAAGGCGAGCTTACTCCAAACCTGACCTGAAACTTATAATATGCACTGACACACGAAATTCAACATGGCGGACGATATTGAAGAACAATCGGAACTAAATCGGTTTGAATCTGCGTCACAGTCTGATTTATTGTTGGAAGAGAAAATAATCCCTGGTACTCCGCTTGCTGGCTATCGCGTATTGAATGCGGTAAGGTATTCCATAACCGGACAGCAGAAACACTAAAAGAATTGCATTACATTTACATTACATTTTAATAGCGCCCTCTTCCGCCCCGTAAAAGTCATACCTCTCATCAAATCTTGATTTTTGGGAAAATTAAGAAATCGCATTTTACCAAGTCTGGACTAGGAGCGGGATGGGTCACTAGCTCTACGTCTTTCTTCACGCCGATTTCCCGCCAATTTTTTTTAAATCAATGTTTTATCTTTTATGTTTAAAAAAATATAACATTCGAAATTCAAACATTTATGAGCGGCCAGGAGCGCAGAACTTTCAGTGTGCCCTATGTATATGAGTGGTTCACGACATGTTACAGTCTATAAAAACCCCGAGATTGTTGACATGAGTCGAATACGGTATTACACGTGTCATTATATAAGACTGGAGGTAGTGATGTGTAGTCGAAGCTATTTTGCATGTACCTGCCACCAATAATGACAGCTTGCGATTTAGCGGGATTGACAAGCAGTCCAAACGATTTTGCCCATTTACAGATGTTTTGAAGGTATTGATGGCAGCGACAGCTTCTGTGAGTTTACCAGTCTTAAAATGTCGGTATAGCTGCAAATCGTCTGTACAAAGATGATATCGAGATGATATACCTTTGGTGATAGCATTAATAAAGTAGTAAGGTCATACCCAAAGAGTAAACAAACACTAGTCATACCAGTCAGAGGATGCCTCTTCTGAGTGAACCAGCTACGAGCGATCCCGATTCAGAGACGACAGGATGCCTAATGGCGCAATTACACTTGGTCGTTAGCTCGTATTCGATTGCCTATGGAATTCGGACAAACGACTAAGTGTAAATGAACGGAGTCGAGTACGCCCGTCTTCGTACAATCTAGTCCAGCTTTCGTTTTGGTTATCCGAATCAGAATACCCGACGCCGTGAATCGATCGAAGCACAAAATGGCGTCTGCAAGCACGTACCTCCCCGAACGCGGGCGCAGAGTCGTTTACCCGTATTCCAGTGACCGAATTCGAGCAAAACAATGTAATTAATGCATCGGGTGCCCGAATTCGAGTAACGTCTTTCGTGCACCCGAATACGAGCTAACGGCCAAGTGTAATTGCGCCTTAAGAGGATGTGAAAATCAACAGATTTAAAGGCGCTGCTGAAATCCAACAACACCAATATTGTCAGAAGTTTATTTTCAATACCCAGTCGTATGTCGTCGGTTTTAACTAATGCAGAAAATCAAATCTTGAACCTTTTAAGAATGTCATAAATGTGTATCAGATTTATTTCCTTGGCGATTAAACAGCGCGGCTTTGATGCAGAATTATACAAACATTATGATATGACTAACTTTAAGGAATGCTACTAATTTCAATTACTGTGACTGGTTGCTCTGATACCTTTGAACCTACTGACGCTACGTTCATAGTTAAAAATTAAATAATATTTTTTTTTTCTATAGTACGTAACGCATACGAGCTCGAATTTCAATCGGGATCAACTTGTAGTCAGACTTAGTGTTGAGAGAGCATACCTACACGGTTACGTGGTGGTTTACTCATAATCTGCCTACCCATTTCTGAATTCTACTTGGGGTCGGCGCAATATATTTGTTCTTCCCTCCCTTTCTAACCGTATCTTATTCACACAGTCTATCTATCTTTTCTTTAGTCGTCCTCATCTCTTGTACCCGTTAGCTTCCATACATAAAACTTTATTCACCACATTTTGTTCATCGCTCCGCATCACGTTTTTACCACGACAACCTATCGCTGCTCAATTTTTCATCCACTGCCACCTTTTTCAGGCTTCCTGTAATATTTTCATTTCTCAGCTCATTACCTGCTTACGTAAAGGTTGATGTTCCTGTGCCGCAGCAGGAGGTGCGGGCGCAGGCGGTGCAGGCGGTGCCGCCGGAGGCGCCGCGCCCGTTCGGTCTGCCGGCGCGCCTGCACGTGGCGGCACTGTCGCGGCGGCACGAGCGCGTGCTGCACGCGCGCTCCACGCGCTACCTCTACACGCTCTACACCGTGGGGCTGTTCTACGCGCTGCCCGTCATACAGTTTGTCGTCGCCTTCCAGATCGTTAGTGTATACGCTCACTACGGACAGTTGTGTCTTGATTCTGCCATAACCTGCCATAACTATTATTTTTTACTTTTATTGCTAAAGAAAAAAAACTTATTAGAACTGACCATTACGATTTCTGCGATCCATTTGATTAGTCCCACACAAGTATTTACAAATCTTTCCAATTGTTTCCAAATATCTTTGATAAACTTTTTAATCTCCTTATAAAATATATTGTTACTTTAATTAAACCAGTACCTAATTAAACATGCCACCGCTCCTATGTATATAATAACCACGGTAGCTAACGACTGCAGTGCAGCCACGAGCAGCTGCACACCCTGTACACCGTAAGACAAAGATTAAGTAGGTATTCTTTAAGAATACGTTTTGTAGCACATGGCCAATACTTAGCTATTACAGGGACTTCTTACCAACGTCATTCAGTCATACATTTGCCAGTTTATGTTTAACGAAAGAAGAATCAACAGATTGTAATCCACAAACATCTCGTTCCTTTTCTTGTCTCGCACACTCACGTTGTTTAGAAATAAGGAGTATATCTAATCATGACATGATCTTGACCATGAAGTCAGCCCCTCGCCTATTTCATAAAAAATAAATTGAGAATCAAATGAAACCTGAGTCCCATCCTTTCTTCCTCGACATACAACTTCTTAGTGCTTCTACTATGAATCATTCAATGTGTGCTGCTTCAGAATGCTAGTTAATGTGTACATGTGTGCAGGTGATGAATATATTTGGCTCGCTGGACATGTGCTACTACAACTTCCTGTGCGCGCACCCCACGGGCACGCTCTCCGACTTCAACCACGTCTACAGCAACGTTGGGTACGTGCCACCAACTAAATTCATGTGTATATGTTCTCAAATGGTCGATCTGAGTAAGCCTATCCAAATAATTGATGCCAAGAGTATTTATTCCTTTAACCACCAACAAACCTTAACTATTGCACACTTAAATACGATTTGTCAGATTATTTTCTCTTGTAGGTAATTATAAATATTTGGAAATGTCACTTCTCAAGCCAATGTTACGACGCGTGAATGTAACTAACCGTAGTGATACTCTGACCATTTGAGCTACCTAAGACCAATCCTTATAATCTGCCTTATTTCCAAGGCGACGCTTCTTAACAATTGCGAATCTCAGGTGGCTTATTGGTCAGAGTATTATCGCAATTCAATACTATCACGGGTTCTAGTCCTTACAGGTTCGCCACATTTAAAGTGATTAGTTGTCGCTTTATGGAGTACACTATTTACGGATGGAGAACTTACGGAACTTACTACGGAGCCAGTGTATCGGTATGTTTGCACAATACCTGTTTGTTCTGTTGAAGGTACTTGTTGCTGGGTGCGCTCTTCATGCTGCAAGTTCGCCGCAGGAAGATGAGGAGGAAACGTAAACCCAGGCACGAGGTATGGACGACAGTTTCTTAGAGTATTTTTCTAGTTTTCAGTAAGGTAGTTCTTATTTAATATTTAGGGATGTCTTTTTAGGGAGCTCGTGCGCTGTGCCCTACTTATTTGTACTTATTAATCTATTAACTATTGTATCTCACTCTCTCACATGTCAGTTACAGATTTTTTTCAGTTACAAGTAATAAATCGTACTGAAATTCCAGCATTTGCAGACGCCTATATTTATTTACGTCTAAACAACGTCTAAAACACGTAGAGTACAGCGAAATTCCCTCTCATGCCATAGACCCTTGTTTGTACAAAATACCTCCGATGGCTTCTACCAAATCGTCAGATAATAGCCTTGTGTGCTTAATAGTATTCAGTTTGCTATAATAAGGGTCTGCAGAGATAATTAAGAAGGTGCTTAACGCCAAACGTTTCACCAAAAGTGGCAAACGCCCCTGAATGGTATACTTAGCGGCTTACGATCAACAGTTTCTACTATGCTGTAAGCTGGTCAAATATGTAGTAATGACGTCAGCTGACACGTGTGTCTGGTCCCCAGGATTACGGTATCCCGGCGCACTACGGGTTACTGTCGTCCCTGGGCGCGTCCATGATGATGGTTGCGCTGCTCTCCGCCGCTTACCACGTCTGCCCCAACGGGCTCAACTTTCAGTTTGGTAGTACCTTACTCCTTAAATTTTTTTCACTTAGGGAAAACTCCATGTACTTCTTTAAAAACATTTGTTTATAACAGACTTAACGTAGGGTAATTAATGTACGTAAAACGAATGCTCGTTCTTAAATACAAAGTTTATTATCATTATGTATGTATGTATGTACTTACATTCAATGACTTACAAGAAAGTTATCAATTATTTGGGGTACCTAATGAGTTTATTTTTTCCAGTTATACTTTTTAACTTTCTTCTGATTTTTTCCTTTTTTGTGCTATTATGTATCCTGCTAGTATCCTGTGCCTAAACTTAGTCAGTATAAAGATGAAGACTTTAAAATCTTTGACTGACTTTGATAATAATTCATCCTATATAGACTCTAGATTCAAAAGGCATATTGTGTTTAACAATATATTATAATCAACAACCCACAGACACCGCATTCATGTACGTGCTGGCGGTACTGAGCATGATCAAGATCTACCAAGCGCGCCACCCCGACATCAACGCTCGCGCCCACGCCACCTTCGGTCTGCTTGCCGTACTCCTCTTCATCGGTACGTAGTCCAACTCATTCTCCCTCACCTCTATCCAGGTCCTAGCACCATCTCTGTACACAAGAAAGTAGCGTTACCACAGCTAGGGGTAGTGTAAATGTTTTTTTTAAATATAGACTTTAGCATGGGCGCCGGGAGTGGGGTGCAAAGGGGTGCACTTGAACCCCCCTGTCATGTAAAAAAATACACAAAAAACGTTAAAGATTATTTTTTTGTATTAAAGTGCTATTTGAATAAAAACGTAAAGCTTCTACAGGTTGTTATACAAATTTGTCCACCACTTCACCAATGAAATCAGTGTCCTCTATTTTTTTCCTGTGAACACTGAGCATGCACAGGCCTTTAGCCTCGCGTCCACTATCGTTGACCGATTCCACGTCATACTCAAGTTAACTCAACAAAGATGCGTTCAGAGACTTTAATTTAAACTCTCGCACGATTTGAATTTGACATTAACCACTAAGTGCTGAATAAATTAAAAGATATTCCTGCTTAGGAACCACAATGTGCAGAAGCAGCTATTCACCTCCCTGAAAATAATTCTGCCGCTGCCTACGAACTTTAGGTATAATATGAGAAAAATAAAACAACACAATTTAAAGCTTCATATTTTGTACCTACTATATTATTGTCTTTTTTCGTTTTTTTTCTTTCCTATGCCTTTTCTCATAGGTTTCTATTTCGTTATTTATATTTTTCTTGCCTTTGACGACCTCCTAGAGGTAAGGAGCTCCTTCTGTATGAGGGCAAACCGAAAGTGACCAGCAGAAAGTAGTAAATTATAGTTCAAGAACCGACAAGAATGGCGCTAGTACCTATATACAAGGTACGATATGAACTTAGCAGTTCATAGACGGAGTAAAGTGCTAAGTATTGTATTATTAGTTTGTTTTTCTACCGGTTTCGCTTTCATCTCAAGTTTCTTTGACTCTGAGCTATAATAGTTTTAACTTCGTCCATCGCCATCTGCATCGTTAAACAATAACGACTTCAATTAGTAACAGAAATTTAAACCAGACAGGTTCTTGTATAAAAACGGAATATTATAGATACTTACCTTGTATTAATAATAGTATACAAAAGTCTAATGATTGCGTAAGGTGGCGCGAGCTATATGTTTATCTCCTAAGGATAACCCACAGTAACCATTTTTATCTTTCACATATTACAAAAAAAATATGGGCTATTTATCAAACTATTTTAAACAATACAGTATTATTCCTTATCCAATTAAATACATTTGATACGTTGTGCATTTCATGTAGATCAAAATTGCCCTTTACAGCATATAATAAAAATGAATATCTTAGAAGATATCAGAGGTTTAAAAAGCGGGGGCAGAGCGGCTGGTGGGCCGAACCGATTTTGATTATTCTTTTTTGTTAGATAGGGTACCTCAAGGGTGGTCCCATGTCAAAGAAGTCAGGATCTGATGATGGAATCCTGATAAAATTAAGAGAAACCCTCGAAAATTGTAGGAACGAATAGTGTTTCTGTTTACTTTTCATTACTTTATAAGGTTTTTGCGTTTAGAATCATCATCATATCATGTAGCTGAGCTAATGATGAAAAAAAATCATATTATAAAAATCTTCACTACATATCACTACATATTATAAAACAAAGTCCCCCGCCGCGTTTGTATGTCTGTTCGCGATATACTGAAAAACTACTGAACAGATTTTCGGTTTTCACTAATAGACAGAGTGATTCATGAGGAAGGTTTAGGTGTATAATTTGTACCCGTGCGAAGCCGGGGCGGGTTGCTAGTGAACTATAATTTCCAGCTTTCTGCTGGACACTTTTTCGGTTTGGCGCCATACAGAAGGAGCTCGTTACCTCTAGGCACCTCCGTATGTATCACGTTACAGTTTTAGACAGATACCTACTAATATACAATATGTATAACTGTTGCAGTTGTGTGGGGCGTGCTGGGCGGCGGGCCACTCTTCTGGAGTGTATTCACGGTGTTGCACATCTTCTCCGTCCTGATCATCTCGCTGCGCATCTACTACGTCGGACAGTTCCGCCTCGGTAATTATTATCATCGTTGAATAGCCTACAAAGGGCTACTCATAAAAAATGTCATGTAAAATTTTATTTAAATAATACTCAGATATTCTGCCTATCACGCTGCCTTATAACATTATTACCTAATACACTTTGAGATGAGTTATATAATTTGTAAGTTATAAGATATATTTTTGAATGGTCAGAAAGTAGGCGGTGTGTGAAGCACTTTATTGCAGATATCTAACCTACAGCTCTCAGCACTCGGTAAAACTGCGTAAGCGATAGATAATCTCCCACCGCTATTCCAATTTTTGCTATGATGTCTGGCAGATGGCGTTACTTGTAAAAGTATTATTATTAGAATATAAATAATGATTGTGTGTGCACTGTGCGTGTTCGTGGCGCAGAGAAAGAGAGCCTGCAGGTGGCGGCGCGCGAGCTGCGGTCGCTGCCGCGCTGCGGGATTCGGCCACTGTACATGGCCCGGATGGTGATGCTGCTCATCGCCAACGCCGTGAACTGGGCCTTCGCGTTGTACGGCCTGTTCACGCAGGGCGGCGACTTCGCTAGCCACCTGCTCATGGTGCTGCTGGCCAACCTGCTGCTGCACATGGTGTTCTACCTGTCCATGAAGCTGCTCCACGGCGAGCGGCTGCGCTGGTACGCGTGGGCGTACCTGGCGGGCGGCGCGCTGTCGTGGGCGCCGGCGCTGTACTTCTTCGTGTCGGGCAGCTCCGCGTGGTCCATGACGCCGGCACTGTCACGCCACCGCAACCACGAGTGCCTGCTGCTGCACTTCTATGACTCGCACGACCTCTGGCACATGCTCTCGGCGGTGGCTCTCTACTTCTCCTTCAACGCGATGTTGACCTGGGACGACGGTCTCTCCGCCATCAAACGTACGGAGATCGCAGTTTTCTAATTTTTTATATAATACATTATATCTTTTGTAAGCGATTTCGTATTTACTTTACCCCATATATTCCTAGTCCAAAAGTACAGGACCATGACCTAACTACCAGTCTACCGGCACTGTTACAATACCCACAAACCTTTTTTTAAGAATCCCGTACTTACTGCATTCTCCAGACACGGGGGACGCCAGAAATATGTATAGGTATTCCTTAAAACATATAAATAACGGATTCAAGAAGAAAATACTTCGGATACCAAGTCTAGAATATACCAACTTGGTCAATCTGTATCTACACACATACACTTACGCTTGTATCCCCGAAGGGGTAGGCAGACCCGTATTTCCCTAACTTTTTCAAAGACACCAGGCAAACAAATGTTGGTGTACCACTCAGCATTAAGTGTCTTTTGTTCTTAAAGTAGGATCGTGCAGACAGGACCCGTCCGGGAGAAAAAAACACAATCATTTTTTTGCCTACGTTTCTCGCCTGTCTCAATTATGTTTGTTTGCTGTCACCTTCGAACACCCATATAGAAGACTGTTGCTTTCTTTCCGGCATGTAACAATATATCCATGTTTCATCTCCTATCACAATGTTATACACAGAATTTGAACGTCCGTGATCGTACTTTAACAACATTTTTTTCACCGACTTCAAAAAGAAGGAGGTTCTCAATTCGATTGGTATTTTTTTTTTATGTATGTACACCGATTACGCTGAGATTTATGATCCGATTTACGTGATTCTTCTTTAGTTTGATGCGGAATAGTTGCCATTTGGTCTCATAAAAATTTAACATAGTTTAGCCCAGGAGTTTTTTCATGAACATTTTTGTTTACGTGGACGATGTAATTTTAGTTTGTGTACGGCTTTTTTAGGAGTTTTCATTTAGGTTAATTATGCATTATCACCGATACCTTCTGAACAATGTACACTTACATTTTTGATTTGATTCTGTAACCACTTTCTGTGTGAGAGAGAAAAATAAAATGATTTGATTTGATTTGATATTATTATTAACCCGTGTCCCAATAAGTGGGTCTTAGGCTACCTGTTATTGAAGCGGAGCGAGCGTGCGGAGTAGAGAAACTGAGAAATATTATAACCAATACGATTGCATAAAATCTCGGAACGAAGAAATAAAAAGAAATTTCAAAAATAAGAATTAATTAAGTTTTACTTTGTTTAGGGCTTGGCACCGACTTCAAACCTATCAATAGGTAGCACATACAAATAATAGTATTTTATTAATATTAAAGGTATTAGGTTTGCATAAGAGGTGTATTAAATTAAATTTTTATTAACTTATTTTATACTTTTTAGTTTTTGAAGTCGGTTTTTTTAAACGTATTTTTTTTATACACCAATCAACACGAGTCCATTTTTGTTCTGAGGTGAGTTCATGAGGAATCCAGCGGCAACAAAGTTTTCCAACTTTTAAAAGTTGATGTAAGATTTTTTGAATTTGGCTCATACCAATCCCCAAATTTCCCCGAATCTCCTCATAAGTGATACGCCAGTTTGCTTCAATTAGTTGCCTGATAGAAACATTTTCCTCAGTGATCGCTGTTGAGGGCCGACCTTCACGAATTTCATCATGGAAAGAAACACGGTCACGATCAAATTCTGCGTACCAACGCCTTATGGTGCTCAAATGAGGTGCTTCCCTCCTAAAAGCATTTTGAAGACGAGCAGTGTAGTCTTGCAGTGAACTTTTAAAATCGTAAAAAATCATCGCCCTAAAATCTTTTTCCATTTTTTGCTACGGACGACGAACTTCAACTTGTGATAAAAAACAGTTGACACGCGATTTCCCGCCAATTTTTTTATTAATCAATGACTGAGTTTCTTATGGTTTAAAAATGTTAAATTCGAAATTCAAACATTTATGAGCACCCAGGAGCACAGAACTATCAGTGTGCCCTATGTATATCTCTTAATTAAAGCATGCCTCTTTGCAAAGGCCTCTTCTAACTGCTTCCATACTCTATCACGAGCTACTCTCCTCCAGTTAGGACTGTAAGTTTCAACTTATCTTCCCATCTCCTTAGTTTTTTCCCCAACTCCGTTTCCCATTTCTTGGGTACCAGTCTGATATTACTTTACTCCATTTATCCTGTTTGTCTCTCTTTATGAAACCTGCCATCCTCCACTTTTGCTCATCAATTCTAGTCATTATATGAATTACTTACTTTTGTTTTTGCCCTCAATTGCCCATTTCTTATTCGGTCCATTTTGCATAGCTGCGTGCTATTATGCACACTGTTGCTTCTGCATATCAATGATAATTATGCTGCAAATCAGCAGCATTCTTTGCTATGCCGATCATAGCACGAGTGATGCGTTTTATACCGGCAACATTTCTCAGGAATACGTCACTGAGAGCCGCTGCCGAACCAAACTTGTATCTAAAATCGAAGCTTCCTTAGACGGAGTTTCAGATTGCGGTCGACTTAATCTAGTCCAATTTAACCCAACGGAAACACAAGTTTGCGCGTTCACTGCCCCAAAATATACAGTTTATAGTATCACCTGGCTTTGAGAGCACTTCCCTAACCGCCGCAACTACGGTATCGATATATCGGGCGACACACATCCAATCTGTGGAACGAATTGTCGCCTGCGGTATTTTCGGGCCCATACGACCTTCAAAACTTCAAGAAAAAAGCGTACGCCCACCTCAAAGGCCGGCAACGCACTTTTGACTCTTGAGGTGCAAGTGTCCACGGGCAGTGGTAATCACTTACCATCAGGTGACCCGTCTGCTCGTTTGCCCTCTATACCATATTTATACATATATTATTTTATTATAGACTCTATCCCGCGCGAAGAAACAGCGCAGGAATTCCGCCAATGTTTTATAACTAAACAAGACAAATAACAAAAAAGTAAAAAAAAACCTCTATACTATCTTCTTATCTAACGATCTTTGATTATTTCTATCTTGTTTTGTAAGTCGTAAAGTGCCTATGTTTCACATCCATAATATGTAACACAGGGGATGCGATGCGATGTAGGAAATACTTAGATATCTGGATGGTATTGCCAATAGTAACGATAAAATAAAATATCGGGATCGAAGATGGTAAATGTTTAGAAGAAAAACACCAAAACACGAAACTGCTCAATCTACTTCTACTAAACAGGATGTCCTGCACATTTCCTTCTTGGAACTGACCATTTTTTCCATGTGCTAATATGTAATCAAATCAAATCAGTCTTTATTTCCTTAAGAATATGGTATTAGTAGGTTTTACATTAATATAAGTGCAACATATTCTGCCATGTACGGCGTGGAAATATAGATTTATGAGGACCATACATAAATATAAAAATGTCAGTGTATGATGGCTGACGTGTATGTCATGCTCATGAACGTTTACCGTTGGTCGGGGCTTGTCATCATCGAACAGCTACTACTTAAATATAGTAGTTTGCGCGTCTGTTAATATTATTAGAAAAATATTGTTACGGAAGCCTAAATAAATTGACGCGCGGGTGCCACCTAGTCTAGCTGTCACACACAAGTTCACACAACACAAGTCACAACTAAATTGAGACACACGGTACCATCTTTTAGTGAATAACGAAACTAATAGCACAGATTACTAAGTCAGGGTTGACAGACGAGTGCGAGGGAATTACTTATCGTATCAATATTTGAAAATTATCGTACCAGATGAAAAATTATCTTACAACTATCAGAACCGCGAAACGTGCTATTTCGCAAAACTAGAAATAGTATAGGAATTTTAGGAAGGTGTGAAATTAGACAGAATTAAAAAAACTTATTTACTATACTTTTTATAAAAGAGTGGGATTATCGGAATCACTATTTACTTCTACCTCTGCAGCAGCGCCAGCCGTTTTTGAATAAAGGACTGCTGAAGTCATTGGAGACATCTTTTTTTCAGTTGGTTTAAAACCATAACAGCATTTATTTGATTGGCTTTTTACGCATTGGGCTGAAAGTATTAAAGCCAGACATATTATTATTATTTTGTATTTCTAGACGATTTTAAGGCACTGGATTCTAGTCTTTTCACCCCACTTCGGAGGAGGGTTGGAAATTATCGTATTCTGGCGTACGATAGTACATATTGTATCGCACATCATACCGGTGTCGAAATAATCGTACATGTACGATAATTATCGTATGTCTGGCATCGCTGTACTAAGTAGTTGTTACTACATAACAGATAAATCACTCCCTACAAAAATATCGATACCTAACGTTTTAATTGCCTACTCTTTCCGGGAGATAAGTTGGGACGAGCGGTGACAGAGTTTTTAAAAATTAAACTCTGGGACGATAGTCCCCAGTGAAGTGTAAAACAGAACTGATTTATTTCTCAAAGCTTAAGACTACGATACATGACTCTTATTTCTAATGGTGTAATTAAGTACAGGGTTTAGTGATGTGCGTTTGCTTATGCCAACGTAACTCGGGTTTTGAAATAATTAAAATGTGTGTAGGGTCTACTATTGTGTATTCTGTGGTAGGGTTACCTCTTCAATTTTTTTTTTAATTACAATTGTTATGTAAATTAAGTACTTAACGCTTCTTTTTATTTCCGATCCAACATGTTTTATGTTTATGTAAAGATTAATAAACTTCTTTCCTTTTCTAAAATCTCGATTATTAAACTGTATGGTGCAAAATATACTAAATCTTACAAAAAGTTTCATGAATAATTTGAGAGAAATATATTAAGTCATGTAAATTTAAACGTAATTTGAAACACCAATCAGCGCAGTGATGTCACTCCATAAATCAGTTGCTGATTAAATAAATGAAACATATCTATAAATAAAATGAAAAAAAATTTACCTTATTCGCTATAATTAGCTTTAAGTGTAGAGATAAAAGGACAAAAGCCTATCCGGTATGTGCAGTTGAAGGGAGGTTATGTTATTTAGAGTGTACATCTTTCAAGGAAATTCCAGGTCTCTTGCTGAAAATGAGCAAATATTTCAATAAATAACAATACCTGAGACTTTAGGGACATAATGACGCAAAATTACTTATTTACCTAAATTTAAAAAATATAATAAACCAGCTCTGCCCGCGACTTCGTCCGCGTGGAATAGTGTATTTATATCGAATCAACAGCCTAAAAAATAAGTTTCAAGCTTCTAGCTCTAAATATGACGATACTTCCATACAACTTACTTATACCTCAAAGAAAATTCCTTTTTGTTTACTTTATGCACTTTCTTGACGCAAGTCCTTATGATTTTTACAAATTTAACGTACTTGCATCAATGATCTTCACAATATCGCAAGACAGATTTTGGAGGAACTAAAGAAGGAGAAAAGAGAAAGAAGGTTCTACCTACTTTAATTCTTTTTTTTTCTAGTATAGGAGGCACACGAGCAGACGGGTCACCTGATGGTAAGTGACTACTTCCGCCCATGGCGCATCTGCAACTCAAGAGTCACAAGTGCGTTGCCGGCCTTTAAGGTGAGAGTAGAGGAAGAGGGGGAGAGGGAAGGGTCAGTTCCTCCGGTAACCTCACTCACTCGGTGAAAAGCAATTGCTTCACTGCCGGTTTTCTGTGAGACCGTCGTATCACTCCGATCGAGCCGGCCCGTACGTGCCGGAGCATGGCTCTCCCACTGTTCGTCCACTTTTCTCTAAGTTTAGGCTCTTGAGGCACGGTTAAATATACTTTGTCAGGCAACTTGATAGAATTGGAAGGACGAACGGGAAGGTGCAAAACAATAGATCACTGCACCCTTTTTTGTGAGATTTATCTTTACTTGTTGAAGAGGTCCATCCATTGTCGTAAGAACGTGTGATTTATTATATTAAATAAAACTACAAATCTTATACTTCTTTGGTAAAAAAATTGAAATCCACCATGATACGTGTTATAGTTATAGAGTGACGTCACGTCAAGCATCAAGAACTTTCAAATGTAATTTTTTTAAATGCATTAAATAAATTATTTATGCATATTTTAACTTTTTATCGCCTCCCTCTAAGGATCAGGTGACGAATGTTAAAGAAAGCACAGTATGCAAGTACATTTTGGGAAAAAGTTGTGGATAAAATGATAGAAATGGATGGAATGCATGATAAGCGGATGAATGTTGGAATGAAATGGTAAATTATATAAGAGAGATAGCACGGGAAGTATTCGGAGAAACGAAAGGGAAAGGTACTATTAATTATATTAATTAATACTTGGTGGTGGAGAGAAGTGGTACAGAAAGCTCTGAAAGACAAGAAGGATGCATTTAAAGCATGGAAAAATGAGAATGGGAGTGAAATAATGAAGGAAGTTAGAAAATGTGAATACAAAGGGTGGAAGAAGAAAGCAAAAAAAGCGGTAGCAGTAGCCAGAGCTCAAGTTCAAAACAATTTGTACAGGCATCTTTAAGAACCTAGAGGACAAAAAGAACTCTACCGCATTACAAAGAGCACGGAAGAGAGGGCAAAAGACATCAAGCATGTGAGATGTATGAAAGATGAAGAGGAAAGGGTGTTGATAAAAGATGAACAGACAGACAGATGGAAGACTTATTATGAAAAGCTTACAAATGAGAAAAATGATTGGAGCGGCGTGTTAAACGATGTGCATGTGATTATCAGATTAGTGAATGAGATTAGTATGAACGAAGTTAGAATGGCAGTACGAAGTATGAAAAAAGTAGGTGGGCCCGACGGTATACCAGTTGAAGTTTGGAAGTTATTGAAAAAGGACGGATATCAGTGGCTTTATTCTTCAATGAGTTGTTGCATGAAGAAGTAATCCCTGATGAATGGTGTCTTAGTTCACTTGTGCCCATCTTTAAAAATAAAGGAGATGTACAGGAATGCAACAACTATATCGAGGAATAAAGCTCATGTCTCATAGTATGAAAGTTTGGGTGAAAGTAATTGAAAGAAGAGTAAGCAATGAAAGTGCGATAACCCAAAACTAATTTGGGTTTATGTTAGGGCGCGGGTCAACAGATGCCATGTTTACAATACGCCAACTATGCGAGAAGTACAGACACGTGCACAAAAACTTGCATATGGTGTTTTATGATAGGGTACCCCGAGAGGTTTTGTGGTGGGCTTTGAAAGAAGAAGTAGTGCCTGCTAAGTATGTGGAATTGATTCGTGCTATGTACAGAGAGTAGCACTCATGTGAGATCGATGACTGGAAACATCGAACAATTCAGTGAGATCGGCCCTAAGTCCATACCTCTTCCTGTTGGTAATGGATACTCTGACATGAGACATACAGGAGAAGGCTATTTGCACATGAAATTGTGTTGGTCGGTGAAGACAGGTGCGAGGTCCAGATCAGACTGGAAAATGGCAACACAGACTGGAGAATGTTGGCTTGAAAATCAGCAGAACCAAAACTGATTGCATGTTCTGCGATTTCGGTGGTCTCCCCAGTTCTAAAACCATTTCGCTGGATGGGACAGCGATCCATGTCTGCTCCGACTTCAAGTACCTCGGTTCCCTTCTTCAAAGCGATGGTGAAATAGACCGCACTGTACAGTATCGAATCAATACAGGGTGGACGAAGTGGCGGCAGATAACAGGAACCATTTGTGATCCCATTGCCGTTCTCATTCCTATTAAGTTAAAAGGACAGGTGTATAGGACTATTATCAGACCTGCCGTCCTGTATGGATCTGAAAGTTGGCCTACAAAGAGAACGGATTAGAGACGCCTACATGTAGCCGAAATGCGAATGTTGAGATGGATGTGTGGTGTGACTAGGATGGACAAGGTGAGAAATGAATATATTAGGGGGAGCCTGAAAGTAGCACCAGTGGACGAAAAGCTGACGAGCAATAGATGTATGGACACGTGATGTGGAGGGATAAGCAAAATGTGGTGAAAAGAGTTTTATGTATGGATGTTGACGGGTACAAGAGAAAAGGACGACCAAAGAAAAGATGGATGGACTGTGTAAAAGAAGATATGGCTGGAAAGGGAGTAAGCAGTGAAATGACAAACGATAGAGTAGAATGGAAGAATAAAGTATTTATATATTATATATATATTTTTTTTTTTTTTTTGAAAAAAGACAACTACCGTATTAGGAATTACTCCTGTGTCGCGGGGGACTTTACAAACATACAAACAACGGACACAAAGAACACCCAGACTTGGGTAGGAATCGAACCCACGACCTATGGCATAGCAGTCAGGGTCACTAACCACTAGGCCAACAGACCAGTCAATATTTTTTTTTTGTGCCTGTGGAAACCCCCTCGGGCCGTCACCCCACCGGGGTTTTCGGTGGGGCGGTGTGTCGGAATCGAACCGACTAAAACCACACGGTGTGCCGTATTGTGTCTTAAGTAGGAGGGATCTGGGAACAGCTTTTATTAAGACACCCGGAACCCTCCTAGCGCCTGCCCGCAATAGCGCGGGCACCACCTTCGGGTAACAACCTCTCAATTAGGCGACGTCCAGGCACACGCGGACGCCGCCTCCTCGCCGGGGGCCACTATAGCGGGTGGAGGGGAAAACCCAACCCGTCCACCCGCGGCCATGGTAAGCGCGCCTCCGCCGCCCGATTCGCCGGCGGCGAATTAGGTCCGAGTGGAGATCGTCCTCCCGGACCCTTTCCGCCGCCTCCTTCTGTGAGATGACGTCCTCACAGAAGGTCGCGACCGCGGTAAAATTCCTGTCGCTACCGGCCATGGAGCGTATGACGGCCGGTAGCGAGAGATCCCCTCCGATGACTGCAGTGAGGGCCCGACGCTGCGCCGCCCAGGCGGAGCAAACCGCCAGCGTGTGCTGAGCCGAGTCCTCACTGCAGTCGCAGTGGTGACAGGCGGGACTCAGTTCCCTCCTAGCGACAGAGTGCAGGTACTTCCCGAAGCAGCCGTGCCCGGAAAGAACCTGCGTCATTCGGAAGGAAAGGGTCCCGTGCTGCCGCCCTGCCCACTCGACGATGACCGGCTGGAGCGCCTCCACGGCGGCAAAGCCGGCATGTGGAACCTCCAGCCGGGACGACCAACGAGCCATGGTGGCTCGGCGAGCGGCCGCACGCCATTCGCGTACCTCTTCGGGCGGGGGCCGACTGCCGCTTCCCGCCCGGAACTCAGCCGTTCGCCGATATACTTCGGCGAGCACTTCCGCCTCCAAATCCTACGGGGGAGTCCCGACCAACGCGCATGCCGCCTCCTTCGACACGGTGCGGTATCCGCGTATAACCCTCATACCCTCATACCTCTAACCGCCATAGCCCTCTGAGCCGTAACCGTCAGAGCTCCCGCCCACACCGGTGCACCGTACAGTGCCATTAACCGGACAACCCCCGTGTACACCAACCCCAAATAAAATTGGGATAGGGGTAGGCAAATGATGATGCATATTTTAACTTTTTGTCTTTTGTTTTAAGATAGACTAAAAAAAATTAAATTATGCATGTTCCCTATTGTATTAATTGCTAATCCAACACTCTCACGGCAGCAGTAGACTTAATAACGAAAATAAAAACACATGTCGACCAAAAGAACTTTGTGGTGGGGATATTTGTTGATCTAAAAAAAGCGTTCGATACTGTGAGTCACCAAAAGCTACTCCAGAAATTAAACAACATAGGTATCACAGGAACAGCTCTCAGTATGTTTGCATCCTACCTACAAAATAGATCTTAAGCGGTTAGAATTGAAAACTTCATAAGTTCCACCCAAAATACCTCATTTGGTATAGCTCAAGGTTCCATAATCGGACCGTTATTATTTTTAATTTATGTATGCAATATAAACACAATAGGACTGGCAGACTTACACTATACGCAGACGACACACGTCTCTTTTATTTTGATAAATCTGTACACGCGATTATTACCGATGCTCAAAAGGACCTCAATCTGCTAAATGAATGATTTAAATATAATTTATGTAAGAAACAGTCTCACAACCACTGATTTAAAATATGAAAATCACTAACTAACAGTAACTGCTAAGTTGTTCGTACCACTATTCGCACTCAAGACAATGTTCTGAACATATTCCTACCCTTTTATAACCCCACTATTCATTAATATTTATCAATCGACCAATAACATTGCGTTACCGGTATAACCAGTCAAAATTATATCTATTAACTTGTTCTTATTAAATAGTGAACTATGTTATCATCTATTATAGTTTGTCCCTATTTTTAATAAAATAAATAAGTTTTTTGATGTGGCGACGACATTTATTACCAGTCAACACATCCAAAACATCATTTGTGATTTTTGCCGCTAAAAATAAAGCTATACCGCAATTTGCTCTTCTTACCATAGATAATGAAATAATACACCGTTCTACACAAGAGAAATATCTCGGACTAAATTATTGATGACAAACTCACCTGAAAGCCGCACATTGATCATGTAAAATCAAAACTTACATCACTACTAGGTGCTTTACGAAAAATATCAAATTGTATTCCGACTAAAATAAGCACAATTATTTATAACTCCTTAGTAAAATCTCACTTAGAATATTTAATAAAAATATGGGGTTCAGCCTCTTTAACAAACTTAAGTCCATTGCAAAGAACACAAAATAAAATAATCAAAATATTATTTCATTACCACTACCTAAGTCCTAACCCAACAAATAAATTAAATCAAAATACCTAATTATGAAAATATATAAAACAACTATACACAAATAACACCTGTATCTTAGTTAAAAAAAATTGCATCTAATTCCATTCACACCAATATACAGTTACGGAAGAAGGAGACGTTACAACATATAGTTTAAGAAACACGGGTAAACTTCAGTTTATTCACCCACGCACTAATTATGGAAAGAACGATATTATTCGAGGGAGCACAGCTGTACAATGCATTACCAAATGACATAAAAGAGTTTGAAAACATAGATCTGTACAAAACAAAACTCAAAGATTATGTACGAAGAATAAGTCAATAATGTGACGCCTATAGGCTGCCAGAGTCTATATATTTAGTACTATTTGTACGTGGACGATAAGTTCTTAGGAGAATAAAGTTCATTGTACGTGGACGATAAGTTCTTAGGAGAATAAAGTTCTTTAAACCTAATTACTCATTTTTATAAATTAGGTCTATTTCTATCTCACATAATATATCTTAACAATATGTTATACTGTCCTCACTTTTCATTTACGCTCTTATGCTATGTTACCAGAAAATAAAAAAAAAAAACCTAGTGAAAAAGAGTGCCTTATTGCCTGTTTCTTGCCAGTTCTTCTCCATAGGATCTACGTATTTGAACAGGCAACTATCTTCACGGCTGACCTAGTCTGAGTGACTCCTGCTCCTGACAATCCCGAGCTAGTCCTAGCACTTTCTGTTATTGAGCACGTTTAATGTTGCTGACAATAGTAAAATCAAAGCATTTGTAACTTTGTAACCTCTATTAGTGATGCCTGTGGTGGATATTTTTAAACCTTCACAGAAGAAAGGTTAATTGCACAAAAATAGGGATATATTTGCATAGTAGATTTTTCCTTGAATTTTAGCCTGCTTACAGTACTTAATGGAGTAGTCCCATTACTCTAGCGATCTCTAGACTGGCTACAATTCCACAATACTTCACGTATTTATAGACGCTGATAACCGCTTACTACTGGGCCGTCGGTAGGCTTGTTGGCCAGCATAGCTGTATAAATAATGCGCTTTAAAGTTAATTTTTTTTTTATTTAATTCTAATTTGTATATACGAGGGCTACACTGAAAATTTCGGGAATCAAGGAAGTGACACAACATTACTATTTAAAAATGTATTTATTGCTTTTCGAAGTATTCTCCGCGAAATTTGACACATTTTTCCATACGATTGAAACAATTATTGAAGCAACCATTCCATTCGGAAGTTGGGGTCTCCAAAATGGCCGTTTTGTAGACGTCCACAGCTTCTTCAGGTGATGAAAATCTCTGACCACGCAATTTATTCTTTATTTTAGGGAAAGTATAGAAATCATTAGGGCTTAGGTCGGGACTGTACGGCGGATGGTCTAATAATTCTATGTTTTTTTGCTCTAAAAACTCTTTTGTTATGTGCGCGGTGTGAGAACTCGCATTGTCGTGATGGAGGATGATGCGGCGGTTGCAGTTCTCTTTACGGAGTTCGGAAACGACCTGTGGCAAACAAATGCTAGCATAATATTCTGCATTAACCGTTCTTTGTCCCTCAAGAGAAATAGTCGCAACATGGCCGGTTTTGGAAACAAACGTGGCCACCATTTTTTTGCAACACTCCGTGAACGAACTGGTTTTTTGTTTCGGGTTCGTACGCGTATATCCAGGATTCGTCACCTGATACAATGTTGTATACAGCATTTGAGGATCCTGCGTGGAATCTTTCGAGAGTTCTGACGCACCAAGTAAGGCGAGCCGCTTTTTGCTCTTCACAGAGCAAATGCGGTATCTATCGGGAAAACACCTTTTTTACACCTAATTGTTCATGCAAGATTATTTGTATTTGACTCATGCCAATGTCTAAATTTGCCTGAATTTCGCGGTATGTCACATGTCGATCTTCCTCAATCAGCTTACGCACAGCATCAACGTTTTTTTGGGTGACTGCAGTTTTTGGACGACCTTGACGGGGATCATCACTGAGCTTGACACGTCCACGTTGAAATTCAGCAAACCAGCGACAAATTGTGGTTTTGGATGGGGCTTCATCACCAAATGCAGAAAGCATCCGGTCAACACACTGTTGTTGTGTTAAACCGCTTCGAAAGTCATAATAAATCATCGCCCTTAAATTATCTCGAGTTAATTCCATTTTCTCAACGACTAAACAAGTTTGAGAAGACCTTGTGAGAAGACCGAGAATCTTTTTTTAAATAAATATTTTTTTTGATTTGATTTGATTTTTTGATTTTTAAAACCAAGGAGTTTTCAATTAAAAAGATTTTAGTATGATAGGAATAGTGGAAATATTCCATTCCCGATACTTTTAGTGCAGCCTATGTATTATAATATTTCCAGTTTTATTTCTTTCGGAATCTTTCATTGCAATTTGACTACATAATAATGTGCTAGTTTGAAACTTTTGCACATTTTTCTAAATATAATTATGAAAACAGTATGATAAAGAATTATATTAGAACTTCTTAAATTTTTTTTGAAAATTTTCAATCGATCAAAAACCATAGGTACTTATAAATAATATCAATCTTCATCACATAATCAAACGTATCGTGAATGTGATGTCCACGAGTTCAAAAAACAAAGCAACAAAACGTTTTAAAATGTCAGTGACACAGTGACGTCACGTCAGCGACTGTCGCGTTCTCATTATTTTTATTTCGCAATTTCGAGGATATCTGCATATAGTTATTGTTTTGTAACGAATAGTGAAAATTAATAATCACTTAACATATCAGAGAGATGGATAACCAATACTACTACAAACTAATGGCGAGCTATCTATCAAAACGCAACTGTGATGAGTCGTTTATGAGGTATTTTTTCGGTAAGAACTCGCTGAAGAAAACACCCGAAGAAATGGAGCGAGCGGACGAGAGGAAACGAAGACTGCAAAGAGAGCGGTCCCGTCGCTATAGAGCACTGAAGAATGCTCGACGTCAGCACGAGGGTGGCGGTGGAGGCGCGCGCGACTCCAGCGACGGGGACGCGGCGCGGGCCAAAGGCGGCGCGCTGGCGCTTGACGACGAGCTCAGCGACGGCGACGAGCCGCCTACGCTCTGCGACCTCAACTACGACGATAAGTGGCGAGAGCCTGGCGCCTCCTCCGACTGCGCATCCGACGACAACTCCGCACACTCCGCCGCCGAGCTCAAGGAGGCCGCGATGTCCGGCGACTGTTCACTGAGCCTCAAGGAGTTCTTGAGCTCACCTAATGCAGAGCTTGACTACCCCACTGTCCACAGCCTCATGTTTCACTGGCTGCAGACGTAACACTGTGCCACTCAAGCTCCACACGAACAGCTGATAAGTCAACAGCAGCTCAAATCCTTGGTTTCTGTTTCAAAGTAAATATTGGTTAAAAGTTTTAAGCACCTCCAATGCATTAGCGAAGATTTAAAGTTAATTAGAGTAATAGACCCATCTGTCATTGAATCTCATGCCCCCTGTATAGCTGTGAGTGTGGTAGTCTTACACATATCAAATTGTTGCTGCTTTTATGATAATTGATCACTGTGTCGACAGAACCGTCCTGTTATGATTTATTGACTAATTAGATTGATAGAAGTAGGTATACTTTTATTGTAGATAATAATTAAAGGTTCAGGGTGGTTTAGATAGCTGTGCAGCTTAAGAAAGCTTCATGAAAATATACTATAATATGTCCTCTTGATATAATTCTCAAAATGTAATAAAATTCAAACTGAACATTGGCATTGTGTAGAGATGCATTGCGTATGTTTGATGGGCCATTTTGTAGAGGAGCTGTAATATTAGCCGCCTGAAGGCACCGGTGCACCATCACCACACAAGACAACCACTTGATTGTCAACTGAAAACAACAATTTGACAAATTAGGATGTACAATATCATTAGTATTGGTTGTGTTATATTATTTCAATGAGGTATAACACAGCAATAGTGACAGACACAACATTTAAGTTTAAAACTGCATACGTTCTTGTACTATTATGGAAATTAACATATCAAGTATTGGAACATATGATAACATCATTATGCACTGGTTGTGTGATGTACATATTAATGTGTGTGGTTGACAATACTAGCCAGTGGTGATGGTAAGTGGCAGTGCTGCAGTGTTGTAAAACAGCGTGGGCACTCGCACACTGCTGGCTCGCCACTCTAGCTGATAGACTATTCCACTAGACAATAAGTTGTTATTAAGTTGCCATATCCTAATATTTAGATACTCAACAATTATACATACTTTTATCATATATATTATAGAGATGTATAGAGTATTATATACTATAGTTTGTGATACGAATGAATTTACATTTTGTGTGAAATCTACAATGTTAGATGTAACAGGTAGTATGTAAGTTGTGTGGATGGCACTCGTCCACATGTCCCACACTGCAAGAATTGCAGACAGTAGCATACTTCTACTATTTGATGCTGTACACAACATTCCTACTACAAAAAAAGATTGCTTTACTCTTTTTAAAGTTTTGTAATCATGAATTGTAAAGATCAAGCCTCACATATACTGAAAATGAGGTACTTACTAAACTTCCAAGTTCTTCTTGTTCACAACTGAGACAACTTGTTGGTGAATGAATATATGAAATGTATTAAGAAACAGATGTAAATTTAATGCTCATTTGTACATTATGTACACTAGCCCACCAATTAGGTCACTAACCTAGTTAGTAGCTGGTGTCCTAATTGTACCACAAACCTAACAGTTATTTTCAAATTTTGCAGTTTATTTATTTAATTTATTAACAATTTATTACAACTACAATAACCAAACAAAACATGGTTGGCATGTAACAGCACTAAGTTAAACAATACTTTAGCACAGTACAATATGTAGCCTTATTTTTCTCTTTAATTGGTTTTCCTACATTTAATTTATGTTCATCTAAATAATATTTCTTAGAGTTGCTGTTAGTTAACATAATAAAGCACTGCAAAAATTATTATGGAATCAATGTGTAGATTGAGGAAGAGCAGTGATTCATATGTCCTAGATGGATCATCAAGGAAAAAAAATGTTTGATCTACAGGTGGATGAAAAAACTAGGAAAAAAAAGATCCAATAGGTGTTCTAAGAATTTATAAAAATATTCAAAGGACCACAGGTTGTTCAAAGATCAAAAATATTATCAATATATACAGTTGTGTTTTGACTATGGATCTAAGAGAATTAGTCACTGCTTGAGACTGGATGATGTTACTCACTTGTTGCATGCATTTATCAGAAATACTCTGAATTTCTTTACTTTTGCTCTCTTATAGTAAACAGTTATTATCTTATACATTTATGTTAGTTGTAATAATAATGAACAAATGAAGTGTTCACACTGGTCACATTATTTAAATATGTTTTATATGTTAGATTAACCCTGAAGTAAATTGAATAATATTATTTTGCTTGCTTTGTGAAAGTATTGCTGCTGGCTAGACAATCTATGTTGTAATTAGACTTGCTATGCAGTGATCTAAGGTTCTGCATAACATTGAGATAAAGTTAATATATTACAAATTGAGCTGTTGACCCAGCACTTTGGCCTAATGAAGTACCTAGCGATATAGTGCAGGTATTGTAAAGAATAATAATTTACAATTAATAGCTTGTCTCACGTTAGTCAGTGCATTTATTGATGTGCACATGTCACAGGACATATTATGTGACACTAATTACACTATGTTATTGATACATGAGTCAGCCATATAATTAGTTAACTTTAGTTTTAAGCAGATGTGGATGGCACTAATTTTATATACAGGCTATAATAGGTGCAGCTATAGATTATTCCATTGATGTTCTACATATTTCATGTGCATAAAGTGATATTTGCGATTGCCAAGTACCTCTAATATAAGTTTGTTACAGTTTACGGACGAGTATCGTCGATTTTTTTATACATTTATTTGCTGACGGCGGAACTGATCGAACACAAGGTTGAAGTCTTCTTTCCTGTTTAAACTGACTCCTCTACGCTCGAAAATCCTTTCACATCGTATATTATTCGCGTGATCGTCACTGTATGTAAAAAATATCAATGGGTTATCTGTACTGTAGAATGTTCTCTAGGTGCTTTCGTTATCATTTGTTTCCTCAGTAATAGTACTGGCAGTTTAATTGATAAGGTAGGTAAAGAGTAATTAGCGTTGTGAGGGGGCGTGTCCTGAACAGTCGCAAATAGTTTCGTATTTGTTGAGTACAGAGTGCCATTCGTCCCGTGGTGTTCAGCGCGCGGCCCCGGCGACCCGCGATGCCTTGAAGAAGAGATATTGTAACGTTATTCTAACGCGTAGGTACTGTAAGGTAGTGCCATATTAAAAGAGCTTCCTGTCTATTTTTAATCGATCTTTTATTTATAAGTAATTCTTTTAGTACCTACATACAAAGTAACACCCTGCCAACACGTTCCTTTAATTAGCCTGTTTAGCGAAAGTTGTAGATTCTGAAAGCTGAGATAGGATACAAAAACACAAGAGAATTGAGTCATACATTACCTACTTTACCAGTTACCGTTCAGTAACCAGTATCTGTACCTTATCCAAATAGGTTGGAGTATTGTATGTACCTACTAAAGCATTTAATTTAATAACTTAGGTAGGTAGGTACATTTGAAGTGAAATTCCAGATTGAACGGCATTCAACAAACATCACTAAAAAGACTTTTAAATCAGCAGATTTTGTATTTTTAGCTTACGCCTGATACAACAAAAAGTAGGCATTTGACTAGACTTGAATAATAATTCACGAAGCCGAGAAACAATCATCATTCATATCAATCGAACTCACCACTTGATTCGATGTGCTTAAACTCAGGTCTAAAATTAACTGATGATTTATTCAATGATATATTTAGGTACAAGGCGTAAAAACAAGCACATTATTGCCTTTTAAGCCTATCAACTTTCAATGAGTAGACTACCTAGTTCAAAATACGGAGAGGAAGCATATACATTTTACATCACTTCTGATTTAAATGCTGACATATTACACGCAGATCATCAAATGCGAAACATTACACACACACAAACAAAAACATCATTTTATTTGCGGAATAGGAAAATGACAAAAAGTTGTTTGCATATAAGATTAAGTTAATTTATTTTTATGTTATTCATTTATAGAAAATATACAATAATATCTATTATGAAATTACTGTAATAAAAAAATAATTAGGTACTTAAATTTATTTCACGGCTTGAATTGCCCTGTTACGAATGATTAACTATTAAAATATAATTATTACAAAAATATAAATTCATTTTATACTACGTTCTTTAGATTGTTAGTTGCGTTCTGTTTTGATTGAAGTGTATTAGGTACTTTATGTGAGTTTGGCATTATTCGTATTTGACTAATAATAATTGATATTGCAACTATGACTATATAGGAAGTTATTTGTCTGTATCCTGGTTTGACCATTTTGCGTTATTGACGATCTGCGGATAATCCATAGGTCTTGCGTTTTAATAAAATACACCAATTCGTTATCATAATAATTACAATGTCATCTCTCGTTGCCGACCAAAGCGAACGGTTAGTAAATCGTTTGTTGTCTGTTGTCCTTTACTAATAAGATGGCTGTACTTTGTAACGTACAAATGGTCTATATTTATAATATAAACGCGATCCGGGACCTTGACAGATCGAGTAACATTTGGTAGTTCCTCCTCCCACGTGTGCGGGTGCACCAGTATGGTGTTCAATGTCAACAGCTCTATCGTTGTCGTCTCGACGAATACACGATTCTAAATATTCCTCTAAGTATTATGTTTTCCGCCTCGACGCAGCCTCGCTTTACCATTACATAAATATAATAATATATGTAATATCGTAACTTTGGCATCGATCTATGGATCTTATATAATAAGTAATACAATGTCGCCCCAACACCATCAGATCCCCCGTACTTGATTCATGATAAATATTTATAATACTATCCAATAAAAGTATGTAACGAAGCATAAATAATTAAACAATTTTTACAATACATTTTAAACATGAAACTACCTACTGAGTGGAATGC
>OY982566.1:25802072-25883072 GCA_963859945.1 Euplagia quadripunctaria | reverse complement strand
GAGCAGCCAAATTATTTAAAACCCACTGACGAGAAGTGGACAACACACTGACTGTACTGATCCCGCAAGGATGTTTTCCTTGGGGTCCAGAGAGAGGTACAAATCCGCGAATGAGGTGTATTAATTAGGCACGACTGTTCGACTGGGGATGACTAGACTAGTTTCCACTTATGTTCTTTAACCGAGGGAAAAACGAATAAAATCCCTTTTACTGTAATTCTATAATTTGGGAACAGAACCAGGCAATACTTAAAGAGAGACATGTTTGGATATCATCTAAAGCCTGGATGCTTCTGTATAACGACGAGCCTTGTGGATTATCCTGTGGTGGTGTGGTGTGTGGCAGTATTGAACCTCAACCTCTAAACCTAAGGCGAGATTTATGTACTAATATATAACACTCGTAGTAACTGTTTACAGGAAAGTCCTGTCGCCACTGACGGAAAGTTTGGCATCACACTTTTATAAGTAAAGCAATTTCGTCCCTGCTATGGTGGCTTTAGTAATAGGCATTTTTTACAAGGTAATAAGCGCCTTGACACTAACGAACATTGGCTATGTTTACCGCTTTTACATCATCTCATTATTAAAAATAACATTGGGTTTTTTAGTATATTATTAATTGCCACTAGTACCTCTTGCCAACCTTTAGTTTCTAATAACTGGTTCACATTTGGTTCAGCATACATTTAGTGTTATTAGCTCCAGGATTAACATTCACACCAATAAAAAATACTTTTCTTTTGTCTCTACTAACCATGGAAAGCACTTACTGCGAAATATTCTTATTTCGTAGGTTATTAACAGCAGAAAGATAAATCATACCAAATATTTAGCATATCTGAAGTGGTGCCCAAAGTAAATCAACGAAACAGTACATGCATTGGAAACATAAAGAATAAGGTTGGTGCTAGGATTGGGGTCAGTGCATAGTATAGAACTAATTGTAACTGTCAGTAACTAGTACTCTCTTGTGTAGTAGGGTTTAGTTAATTGTTATTATCTGTAGCTAATGTGCTAAGGGCCAGGCTAGTACCACCATGACCATCCCCATTCTGTCTACTGTTGTTTACACAGATGTCATTGTCATTTTGTACTGTGAGCATTTGTTTCATTAGAAAAACAATATTGATAGTATTGAATAACAAACACCTTTCTTATTGAATTTGCATGAATAATTGTGACAGTATTTATGACAAAGATAATCTTAACTGGCTGCAACAACATACCACTTCTCCATTTAACTTTCCATAAAAACTACATTAGAGATTCGCTTCCCAACAAACAATATTTCAATTTAGTTATATAGATTTAACTCTGTGCAAATAATGGTCTCATTTAATGGATGAGTATTTGCACTGCGCCAGGTTTTGGTACATTTATGCTGTGTATATGAATGTGTGTTTAAGCATATTCCAGAAACTATTATTACAGTCTAAAAGCTATTTTGGGCAATGTGATTAAGAAATATTAGAGCATTATTATTATATACCCAAATAGAGACAGGAGGACTGTGACATTAGATTACAATACATTTTGTGATTTCATATTGTCTTCATAAAGTTATTTGTGCTTTAAATTCACAGTAAGGTATATAGAGAGAAGCAGTTGCGTTGTTACCTTCTTAGAGTTTCTAGCCTAGTATACTGACACTTGTACATCCAGACCATCAACAACACAATCTTAGTCTATGTTATTTGTCACTAGTTGTTTTATCTTTACAGTGAGAAAACGTCATCATAGAATATTTTTGTCAAATTAATTACTTTCCACTTACTATAAATACCATTTGTGTTTAAAGGTTTAAAAAATATCAAAAAATGTAAAGTAAAATACAATTAAATCAAATTGACTGAATCTAAGCTTTTATCAAATATTATTTCTAAAAACTAATTTGTTCATACTATTAGGTGAATTCACTATTTATTATTACTGGTCAGTTATTATACACAGCATTATAGATTGAGAGGACACCTTGCCTATCACATAATAAAAAATTAGTTTTTCAATAGCTGCCAGACAACTTACATTACAACACACAAGTTAAACTCGGACACCCACAATAAATGATTCTTTTTTATTATTCAGTCAGAATTACTGCAAGATTGTCCCACTGTTTTACATATTTATTAAAAATACATTGTTTGCAATGCAGACAAGATTTTTAAAAACTATTATTAGAAAAATTCAAAACAGGCCTTACAAGACAAGTCTAATCGTTATAGGCAATTTGCAGCTACTAGTAAAAATAATTGGTTATTAATACAATTAACCCACCCCAATAAATATTAACATCTGTTTTAAAAATCACTCGATTTTTGTAACGATGTTAGTCTTTACGTAGTGGAGGAATAAAAAGGATTAGTTTGGTAAAAAACCATAATTAATGATAAAAATCGGAAGCTCACTCTCCGTATGCACCTTCTCCCAAGACTTGCGCGACGAGCCAGCCCTCGACGAACTCGCCGCCGGCCGCCATCGCCCTGCCTCGCGCTGTCACCTGCAAGATCACCGCGCTGTCAACTAACTTTGCACTCAGTACGCACTCCACGCGGGCCTTATCATCGCTGACAAGCTACTTACAACGGTCAGGGATGTCTCCGCCTAATTCCTACTGCTACACTATACGTTGCCGCCGAACACGACCACGCTGCCGGGTGGCGGCGTTATTATTTGTCAGTCTGGATTGGTTCAAATACAGTAAAATAGGTATTCCTGCGATCGTATCTTCGAATTTCATTATAATTGACGTTAAAAAATGGGAAGAATATTGAAAATCTTTCGATAAAACTGCTCTAAATGGCGGAAGGCACGTGGAGATGAGCGAACAAAGCGAAAGCCGAACGGCGCCGTCGCCCGTCTGTCGACGACTCGCCACACAATGCGATAACGGTAATCGCTCTTCCAAAATTGCAAAAATTGGCACGATATTTTGGAAAATAGATGGAATCCCTGTTATGCAAATCCACTGAAAACTAAATAACTTTAATCTGTACACTAACCTTCTGAACAAGATCAATGGATCACACCATTTTGCCATTTTCTTTTCTTCTACGCCCGTTTTGTCCGTTCACCAATCGCCATTCGCTCGCTGTTTCGCCGATTATCCGAAACAACCACGAACCACACGAACGCTGCGTTCCGGTACGTTGTAGTTTGACAATATTGCGTCAAATGTAAGAACAAGACAAAAAGCATTTTGTAATACTTCAGATTTATATTTATCTGTTTTTTTCAGGCTCATTTTTATCTCGTAACCCTTGAATTCATCGCTGATCATAAAAAACAATAATCAGTAATAATGCCGACATTACATATTCAAATAATATTGTTAATGTAATTTCTAAAAATCTATTATGTACAAAGCACCTACCAACCTACCTTATTCAGACTTTTAGCATTTGAAGTCGAATTTTACGGTTGGCAACTTTTCCAAAAATGATAAAATGGAAAAAAATTGCGACCATTTCATGGTGGGTTTACACGCTCTTGTTCAACCCGACATTCAACGAGCACAACACGGGTACAAGTATGTGAACAGGTGTTTGTGCATGCTTGTGTGAAAAAGTAAGTGCACAGGCTGCGTGACGTGCGTGTAAACCCACCATTATTCATAATCTCTCCTGCCCTTGTCATCTTTTTGTGTTCCTTTCCATTCTTAATATTCTTATTTATCCATTTCTACTGTGGTACGTCTAACCGCCGCACTGCACTAGTATATTATATAGCTGTCAATTTGGACTAATTAGGTAGGTGGGATAAGCGAAACTGATACTTTTGAAATAATCATTATTTTTACAAAAAAACGTGAAAAATTTTGACAAGATACATTTTTTTTTCTTAAAATTATCGAAAACGACTACAAAAAGCTAAATGGGTCGTGTAAATATGTTTATCATGTTCGGAAAGTCTATACAATACAATGGCTGTTCAAGTTATTCTGGTCAATGAAATAAACCAAACTATTCAAAACTCAATAAATTATGGTCGATTATAGACCAAAAGGCGATTAGGTGGTATTTTTTTAAATTATGAAATCAATAGATTAGCTAAAAAAATTAAGTAAAACAATATTTGACGTTACATAAATTAGTTTTCTGTGCAAAATAAAGACAGTTCTAATTGACAGTTGCCAGAATAAGGTAATTGACGTTCTTCATAAGTGAAACTAGTGATGCGCAAAATGTGTCACTGAGTTGAAAAGATAGATACTTATAGCTGTCTTAAGTTGTTGGAGGGAAGTCATTTTTTTACAATATTTTATGCTATTTCAACTGTTCGTTTAACTGTTCTTCATTGCTCAATCAACATTTTTTTTGTTGATTCTTAGTTACTTTTTAAATAAAATAAAAAAAATAGCTCGCTTAAGTTGGAGGGGAGAAGTTGTTTTTTTACATTTATTTTTAGTATTTCAATTGTACTGGAAGTTCTACGCTTCTGGCCGTTCATAAATGTATAATTGTTTGAATTTTGAATGTTACTCGTATATTTTTATAAATATAAGAAACTTGGCTCCGTCTTACGAATTTTCTACCAGGTCACGTGTCCTGACGCGAGTTTAACATTTTTTACCCATCCTAAAAGGGCACAACGCCACTAAAGAAGTTTTCACTTCAAAAAAAAGAAAAATCCCCCAAGTTGGCGGGGAGAAGTAATTTTTTATATTTTACTACCTTCAAGTTGGCGGGGGAAAGTCGTTTTTATACTATTTTTTTTTGCTATTTCAATTGTTCGATAACTATTCTTCAATGTTCTATAAAATTTTGTTTGTTCGTTGTTAGCTTAAAACCAAAACGACCTTCTGAAAGCGTGATGCGTATAATCCATTTGGATATTAAAATTTTACTCTTACGACTGAATTACTGAGTGAGCGACTAGAAATACAGAGCGGGCCACTTTAATATTAAGTTGGAGACGATTTAACATTAGTAGGGTAGGTCAATTGAACAGAAATGGCTAGGTTTAGGTTAGGTTAGAACTGTGACCATAATGCACGAGCTGAGTGAGCGAAGCAAGCGAGCCGCGGTAGCGGCCGATGAATGCCAGAACCGAATTCTATGACAAACGAAGTACCTGGTCAAGCCGCCAACTGGAGGATATTTTTATTTTTAAACTATGAATGAACCAAAAAAATTACAGTTAACGAACAATTGAAATAGTAAAAAAAATATGGAAAAAACTACTTCTCCTTGCCAACTTGAGGGTCATTTTTTTATTTAAAAAAGAACTAATATGGAATAAAAAATAATCTTTATCAAACAACGAAGAACAGTCGAAATAGCAAAAAAAAAATTGTAAAAAAATGACTTCCCACCGCCAACTTAAGATAGCCGATACATATCATTTCGGTGTAAAGATGTATATTCACTCATTTAGCTCATTTAGCTCACTTAGCTCACTTAGCTCATTTAGTTCATTTAGCTCAATTGATTCAATTACTAATTTCGCTCATTTAGCTCAGTTACAAAATCACTCACCTGTACCTCTCTCGCTCAAACGAAACTTTCACTTTTAAATTAAGTTTTTGTATCTTTACGGTTACCATTTTTTTTATCTTAATACATATTAAATTGATTTTCCTTCATACTTTGAAGGCTTATGACTGTCAACCAGCACATTATTATTTAAGCGTAAAATAAAAAGAAACTACACACTTCAAGTGTACTCTAGCTGGTTTTTCAAAAATTTAGAAAAATACGCCCAGGATGGCGTATTTAAAAAAAAAGTACAATTATGTGAAAGATCATAAATGTAAAACAATTTGCATAATCTTTTTTCATAACATTATTATAATTATAAACAAAGCAAGTCTTTAAGTTATAATAAAGCAAATACTTTGCTACAAATAGAATAATGTATATTTTCCCCTTACAACCTAGTCTCATCAATACGAAATTAGCGTGTACTGTACTTTCATTCTCGTCAGCCGGCTATGCAATGCATCTATAACACTCGCACTCATTGGTTAGTAGGTATCCCATCAAAAACATAAATATGAAAATGGGAACCAAGTTCAATATTAAGAATATACGTGGTTATCGACTACGCCAACAAAAGAATTTAGATCTAAATGGTTGCCAAGTTCCTGTAGATAATCCTAAAGATTTGACTTAATTAGTTTTCTTATATTTGGCTAAACAACTTATCTTCTTTATTTTATATGCAAGTTACTACATAGTCCTATATATATATTGCAAGGTCAACATATCTTACTCTTCTAAAAGATTGCTATGCTGCTGTTAAAACTAGCCAAGTCAAATGTTCAGGATTTTCTACAGTCTACAGAATCTGACAACCATTTAGAACTCAATTCTTTTGTCGGCATAGTAGATAACCACGTAAATTCTTAGTATTGAACTTGGCTCCCATTTTCAAATTTATGTTTATAATGGGATATCATCACTTTTTGTACAGAAATTATTGTTATTCATTCAAAAGTGATCTGTAAAATTAACATTTTTCCTGCATTTACGTTGTATAGTTTTTGTACATTACCTACTATTACCTATTCTCCCGCAAAAAATGCTATTATAATTTTAAAAGGCGCTAGGTATTAATAAAAATCAATTGTTTAGAAAATATTTTAAATCGTAAAAGTTCACTGTTTTCTATTTTTGTCCTTTGCATACATACATATCCCCAGCTGGACGCTAAGTTTCAACTTTTTAGGTCATCGGGAAGTGGGTTAGGTTTTTGATTTATATGTCAGTCAGTCAGTGATAAAAATGCCGATTTTTAAACCGATTATATCTCGATGACTGTTTAAGCTGTTTTTATGAAATTTGGGGTTCTTGTTAATCTAAGGGGTTTTAATAAATAAACTAAAATTCTATCTAGTATCTAAAATAAGTAAAATAGACTATGAGTTATTAAGCGGTCAAAAGTGGCTCCAAATGGTTCGTGTAATATAACACACGGCTGCTGCGTCCAGTTCCTTTTTCTTGAACTTGTCTAGATCTACACTCGCTTGTCCTTGAAACAAAGAGCTGGAGCATTGGTTTAACTCACTAAGCTAGTAAGTTAATGAGCTAAAGAACTGAGCTACTCGGACTGATATATTCGGACCTAGTGTGAGTGAGTGATACATTATATTGATGTGAGTAATTTAGATCTTTTAGATCATGCGCTCCTACACAACTACACAACTCTATTTGAAACGCATTGTAGGCTAACCTTTCACTTATTCCTAAATTCAGAGCAAGTCTTCAATTGAAGTGAAAACTTCTTTAGGCACGTTGTGCACTTTCGCTATGGGGAAAAAGCACTGAACGCGCACCATCACGCTAACAATACATATATAGGTGCAATAGAGGGCGCTAATCTAAACATTGAGTTCTGTCAGTTCCTTATTAATTAATCTTTAAAAAATAATTAGTTCGATAAATTACTTATTGTGTGCGCAATTCATATGGTGAAATAAACAAAAACATAATTGTAATTAAGGTCAACATTTATAACGCCTATAGGGAACGTGCACAAACTATAGGTGGCAGCACAACTCGACACGAGAGCCACAGTGTGGTAAAAAAAAGGAACTTCTCAGAACTGTTTTCGTGTTTCTGTCAATGTTTAAATTATATTTAAATCGTTTTTATTGTTATTATAATTAAAATTATAAAATGTGGGTTTCTGCCGATTAGAAATGATCGTCAGCGTGGCTAGAATACTTATGTCAAAAGGTCAAAAACTATTCGAATCCGGTCATGTCTTAGATAGAAGTAGAAAAAACGGTTAGGAATCATGTAAATGCAGTAATAACTAACAAAATTGTAGCTCAAACGAAAATTTTGTAAGGTTTATAATGTCAAAATAACTTTAAAGTATTTTCTGAACTCTGTTTAAAAAATTCAAATTATTTGAGGTAATTTTTACTTACAGATTTGTTTGTATTTAATAGTACTACTACATACTTAGCTATTTTTTACAAGTAACATTATTGGTAATTTCTAATGTTTCTAAAACTCATACTTACATATGTTTTTTTACTGTGTGAAATAAATAAAATAAATGTGATTTAGACAAGATTAGTTAATTTGTTAAAATATCTATAGCCAGATGGATAATTGAAAACAATAAACTAATATAAAAAACTTAAATTGTAGTGGTCTACTAGCAAGTATACCACGCCACCTGCACAGAAGGTAGTTATTTATTTCTCCCCTATTTAACTCAACTTATGTAAATGACATTTCAAAATCCTTATATTAAAAAGTTAAACTGAACCAAGTTTACCTTGCCTACTGGATGCGCATTCTTATTTAAATTATTATTAAAAAAAAATTTATAATCTAGTAAACTCCACCTCCATTTTTTTTATCGTGTGGTAACCCCCACGGGTCATCACCGCACCGAGGGTGAAGTGGTGTGTCGGACTCGAACCGACTAAAACCACACGGTGTTCCGGCACAAGTGAGTCTATGGCAGGGGACCCGGGATACCCTAAGAAGGAAGCTTCCGAGAATCCCTGCAGACTTTGGCCTCCTGATCACCAGGCGACCACACCATGCAATAGGGGGGTCTTACCCCCCCTCCAGATAAGAGAGGCGCGCGTGGAACCCGTCGCGCCACCGTCTTAGGCCTGCTTCTGCTGGGGTAACGGTCAGCCCAACCCGCTACCCCACCCAAACTCCACCTCCATAGGAAAGGTAAAACTAGACAAATTTTGTCATTCACGCAAAACAGGTTTTCTAGATTCAGCAGTAATCTGGAATAAATTATTAATAATTTTATTTTGTAAAAATAAGGTAATCCGAACTGCTTAATAATGGCAATTGGTCTTGTAGTAATTTTTTTTTTTATTGTTTATATTATATCATCATCATCTGAGCTAATAAACATCCCAAACTACTGGACACGGGCCACTATCCACTACCTATACCACGCTGGCCAGACGGATTGGTACAGGGTTTCGTTTCGAGTTTTCCCTTTGTCGCAGTGGTGTTATCTACCTAGTTTACTTCTCTAGTCGCCTCTTACGACACCCTCAGGATGGAATGGGGTAGTGACGTAAAGTTTTCTTAATCTGTCACTACACAGCATAACTGTTTAAATTAATAAGCATCTTTCATATAAGAAGTTTATAATCATGAAATGGGTTCTGAGTCAAGAATAGTTTTTGAATAGATTTGACCAGTATGAAAAATAATAAAATTATTAATCATCGTTCTATTTAATTACTATACTGTCTTCCTACTTCCATTGAAATATATAATTATTATAATATGAAATTAAAGGTCTATTATGTGCGTACTGATTTGCTTAAAAGTATTATAATATATTTTTAAAAATAAAATACCATGCAGTAGCGAGTACAAGAGCACAGCGCAGTAATATTGTTATGCTTAGAATTCTGTTAAACGATGTTTCGTGGAAGTGTATCAAGCATACATACCACATCTTATCTCGGGTGTTTATATTTTCCATAAAAATCATCATTTCTATTCATCATCATATCACAGAAAATCTGATGTAGAAAACACTGTATTTAAAAATATATTTTTCGATATTTCAACTCAACCATCACTACCCTTAATCGTATGTAAAGAACTCAACGCCAAACAAAGCAAATAACAACATTAAAAACTTCATAACCAACAAACGTATTCCGAATTTATCCTAATTTATAAATCCTAAAATATTGAACAAAAACAATGAAAATTGTTTACTAACCTGTGAAGAGTCAATAAGAGTTGATTATTGTTTTTATCCAATAATATTAATAGTCTGAGTAAAATTCTGAGCTGTAGGCATGGTTCGGCATAGACCAACGTCCGGCTGATTGCAACAGGTCCTAACCATTCTGTTCATGTAAAGGCGGCCGCACCTTCGTTTGCATTATGTTTTATTCTTTTACAGTTTTTACAGTAAATTGTTTATTCTCAGGTCCCAGCGCGGGGCTACCATATTCACTCTTTGGTGGAGTGCTCTGTGTGGGCGCAACGGCTATCGGCGTGGATAGTTTTTTCAGTGGAGACCTTGGTTGTGACCATGTTTCAGAGTGAGAGCGCGTGGGATCCGCTGTTCTGTGACGTAATGATGGCAGAAACGGTATGAGAGGGAAGTAGTACTCTCCCGTCCCGCAGAAGACGCACCAGGCGCCGGAGATTGCATAAAAACCTCCAGCCTCCATGTGCGCTTACCTGACGGCGACGGATATTGTTATCCGTTCCCATATATAGCCCTCGTAATACGTAGGTCAAATAATTTGCTGGTCGGTATCGGTTTGAGAAAGAAGTACCTACTATATCATAGCCTAATATATTAGCATACTTGAAGCGGGATAGCCACGTTGATCACATTGCAGGCAGTTTCTCATTCGTCATTCATCACTCGCGGATTTATTTTTTCAAATTTTTTTTATACTTTGGAATAAATTAGTGATATATTTATATCGATTATTGCATGTAAATAACTGAAATTTTTATATCGATATATTTTACCTACGTCCAACCCTACCTAAGAGGACATTGGAGAGGAAGAATATTTGTCATTGAATAAATTGTTTTGTTGAGTAGATACACATACTTGTTTATGAGTCATCGTACGATTTAGTTAAAGAAGAATACTTTTGGTTTAATAATTAAAAAATATGGTAAATTTTAAAAATATTTATCATGTGCTGTTTGATGTATTCTGTTTATTGTTTCCTTGTGACTAAATAAAAGTATATAATTGTTACAGGCTGGGTACTCCGAAGATCAATTGGCAGGTGAGTTGTAATTTATTAATTACAACAATAATTTTTGAATTGATATATAATTATAATATATACATAATTCACGTATTGGTAAACACAAACACAACTTAATGAGATGTGAACTGAGGTAGTGGATCTCGGCCGTTGTGCCTGGCGGGGAGTCGCGATGTGGCGCTCGCGTAATTCGTGACTCATGTCATGTCAATCAACGTCTTTACCGAAAGCGGTGGTTGTTACATGCGCCCTAGTTTCCTTATATGGTTTGTATTTTAAAGCGACCCAGGTGTCGCGTCTGGCCGCTGGCCTCGCTGCGCGCGGAGACAGTAAGTACCGAGTGTATAGCAGTTTACGGTCACACGTCTTGAGTGCAACATGTTCATGTACGAGCCTCCCACCAAGCTGAAGCTAACATCGGTCGAAGGTATTTGCCCTACGTCTACAGCGAGCCGCACCCCACATGCATCACATCACACTACCGTACACATGTGTTACCATATTTTTGTAAAGAAGGTCGAGTCACTAATCTCACTATGTTGTAGAATTTCAGGAGGCATTCCAGTTATTTGACTCACGGGGAGATGGCAAGATCCACGTAGCTCAGATTGGTGATGCTTTAAGAGCCCTGGGACAAAACCCCACCGAGTCAGATGTAAAGAAATGCACTCTGCACCTGAAGCCTGATGAGAGAATTTCGTTTGAAGTGTTTTTGCCCATCTATCAGGTAATTTCAGTAACCTAGAACTTGTGAGCACCTATACTAATACTACTACAGTAGAACTTCTGTAAGTCAAACCTCGATAGGTCGAAAACCTCCACAACTCGAAACAATGTTTTGTTCCTTTCCCTTCAAGCCCCAAAACCTCTATTGCTTGAAATCTAAATCTCTATAAGTTGAAATAATAAATTGGATCCCTGTATGTCCAACACAGCAATGTTTGATTTTACAACCTCTGCAACTGTATATCTTGAAACTTATACCATAGCTCAAAGGTAGGCTCAAGTAGAGTAAATAACCAACTTTAAGCATTTGACTATGTTACTTAAAAAACAATGTATGCAATAAATAGGATTACCAATTCTATGAAATGATGAAGGAATATATGGTTGACTTAAGTTTAAACGGTGTCAGATGTGTCATTTTGTGTACTTATTATTGTTATTAATTTTATTTGAACATGCGCTTAATGGAAGACGCAAGAACAGCATTAAATACTTTATAGAATTTTATAGAGCAACCCGGAAGAATACAAATTTTCTGCTCTTTAAACATTGATAATCACATCTTTGTAACTAGATTTTTATCTTTTCACCCCCTAATTCAAAATTAGTTAAAATGAACCTAAGACTCTATGAGTCAAATATTTCCAACACAATCTGCTTAAGTCGAAACTTTCCACAAGTTGTAAACTCTAAAACTCGATTTTTAAAGTTTTAGTTAAGTTCCTTTAAGTTAAGATTTACAGAGGTTCTACTGTATTATAAATGCGAAAGTTTGGATGGATGGATGTTTGTAGCTCAATCGCACCAGAAGGGCTGGATCTGGATGAAATTGGGCCCAGAGATAGCTTATAATCTGGAATAGCTAGCTAGCTATGTATTGTTCCTGTGAGACGTCAGTTCTCACACATGATTATGAGCTACATCTTATACAATAATAAACAGGAAAACATTATCTTAGCTAATGAAGGCATTTATACTTTATCTAAAAAGTAATTAGTTAAGTTTTATCTATTGTATGGATTCTAATTGTGTTGCAGTTAGTCATGAGCAGGGGCGTAGCTACCGCCGTATCAGTCGTATCAATGATACGGGGCCCCTAACGTGTGTAAGCAAAAATTAGTAAAATATTATCCACAATGTCACTTAATCTCGTGCTCCCCAAAAAAAAACATTAGAAACTGTCATACGTGCCTATAGAGTTACACTGCAGAAATTACAAAAGTAAAAAAAAGAAATCTCTTTTTAGGGTTCCATACCTCAAAAGGTAAAAAAAGGAACCCTTATAAGATCACTCTCTTGTCCATCTGTCCGTGTGTCAACACCGATTTTCTCAGGAATGGGAGGACCTAGTAAGTTGAAAGAGTCAACACGATAAAAAGATATGGGCAAATTTAGATTTTCGTGAAAACTTGTAAGTACCAAAATTTACCTTAATTTCCAACATTTTTTATTTTTCAGAATTTTCCCTTTACTTGTGCTGTAAGACCTTGCTTTTAACCAAAATTGACAATTCTAGGTCAACCGGAAGTACCCTATAGGTTTTAGGTCGAAAACCTACTTCCCATTTACCTAAAATCATGAAATTTGGTAAGAAGCAAGGTCTGACAGCACAAGTGAAGGAAAAAATCCGAAAGTCGTTAATTTGTTATTATCACTACATATTATAAAACAAAGTCCCCCGCCGCGTCTGTCTGTCTGTGTGTTCGCGATTAACTGAAAAACTACTAAACGGATTTTCATGCAGTTTTCACTAATAGACAGAGTGATTCATGAGGAAGGTTTAGGTGTATAATTTGTTAACGTTTTGTATAAATTGGTTGAAATATGATGATGATTGTTGAAGATGTCTCTGCTACCCGTGCGAAGCCGGGACGGGTTGCTAGCATAACATAAAAAAAAAAATTTGTGATTACAAACTTATATTTTGCGGTTGGATTGTTCACTTTGTCCTACATCGCATAATAGAGTTAAGTTTGTCTTTCGAAAAAGATGGGAAAAAGTCTTTTTGAGAATTGATTCCCGAGATGGACGTATACAAGTTTGTTTACTTACGGAATCCTGGGTGCGCGACTCTCAGACTCAAACTCGCACTTGTCCGGTTTTTTTTCCCGGGTTAAGCGTTATTGCGTGATTCCCCCGTTTATAAGCATTTTTGTTTCTTTTGTGAGAAATCTTTACCCTTCATTTGGGCCCCCCATCTAAGTCTGCTACAGGGCCCCTCAAAGGCACGCTACGCCACTGGTCGTAAGGCACAAGTATACTTATCAATGTAATCAACTATGTTACTGGGTATTTAGTAGTGCTTGTGTGGTTGCAGGCCATATCCAAAGCTCGCAGTGGTGACACAGCGAATGACTTCATAGAGGGTCTGCGGCACTTTGACAAGGATGGCAATGGGTTCATATCATCTGCTGAGCTGCGCCACTTGCTTTCCACACTAGGAGAGAAACTCAGTGATGATGAGGTAATTATAATTTGATAGTGCATCAAACTTGTTCTAGTTTGTTACGGTATACTTGCTGCAACTGCCTAATCTGACTCTGAATGTGACCAAGTGTATCATCAACTTTAGTTGTATTGTATCATGAATCTGTCGTCTTGAGATATTAAGATAGATTGGTGCTACGAATAAAGTTGAATCAAAGTGTACGGCTTTGTAGGAAAGGCTGTTTCTCCACACTACATATTTACTTCTGGTGTCCATATTCAACTACAAATCTTGATTTTTTTTATTTCATTTTATTTTATTTATTTAATAGGTCTTAAGTACAAGTAGATTTTACAATTTCCCACAAAACTATGTAATCGGTTTGACTTTGGGTAACGAGCCTCTATAAATCTATGTATTACTTATATCAATTATATCAATAATTATAAAATTAATAATAATAAATATTAATAATAATGTAAATATTGTGAAAATAAACGTGAATTCAAATAATAAACAGTATTTTCATCGTGCATATTTCGGCCTTTTTTAGCGCATATTTGCATGCATATTTTGGCATTTTGATAGTGCATATAATCCGATGTCTAGTTATAATGTATGTATGTTATCTATAACAAGCTTTCTGATTACATAACGTATGGCACCGTTTATTTCTGTAAAATTTGAGCCAAACAACTGATTTAGTATCTCCACTAATAAAATTGTTCTGTTTCAGAGAGGGATATTGTTGCAATGGCACATTTATAGTTACCTGTATGTATTTATAGTAACCGGGCGGTTCAAAGTACCTATAAATACTACCAAAAAAAAAATGTGTGTATAAAAGTATGCACATGAGAATATTTTTTTTAAGATTTTTGAATGCAATGTCTATAATGTTCAGTTTTACACTACGTGGAAACACAAACTATGTGTTACATTCGTATGTGCAAAACAAGTATACCAGTCAGGATAAGGAGTGTCCATAGGCTTTGACTGATAACATAATCGTGACGTAGGTGGAGCAGCTGCTGCAGGGGCAGGAAGACTCGCAGGGCAACATCAACTACGAGAACTTCGTGCACCTCATCATGCAGGGCTGAGCCTCGCGCGCCCCTCGGCCCTCGCCCCTCGCCATACATACTAAGATATATAATTAGAGTTTAATCATAGGGTTTATATATTGTGTAGTGTTCGAGACGTGGCACTACCGGTGAGAGTTTGACAGACGTGACGTCACGCAGTGTGACGGGCGCATTTAACCGAAAGTAGACTGTGTACCGAAACTTACGATTCCGTATTTGTATTCCCGTTCAAATGTATTCCAAAATTTAATTTAATTTAATATTATATGCATCCCGCATGTTTGTACAGGTAATAAAGTATTTGTAATAACAATTCGTTTTATATTCTAGCATGCGTGTGCGTTACCCCAGCAAAAAAGTGGCTCCTAGAGTGATATGAGTGGAACGTATAATTAGTGCGTAATCTGCTGTGAATGTGCGCCGCATAAAAAAATTGTGCATGTTGTCGTTTTAGAAAAAAACGGTTTCTGCTGGAGTAACGTTGGTCCAGCAGGAAAATTCTAAACGAATTATCGGAGAGAGAAATATAAACCGGATATTTTGGCCATCAATGAAACTTGGATTAGAGCTGGCGAAGAAAAATTCGTCTCTATAGTGCCAGGCTACGTATTTAAACATAAACCTCGGCGCTTACCGGGGCGCGTGGTGGTGGTGTTGGATTCTTTGTGAAAAAAGGATTACGAGTACGAATCAAACTTCATTCGGACTCGCCGCTCGAGCAGTTATGGACGGAACTTACTCTACCCGACAGGGGGCGTCTGGCTGTCGGAACAGCACATAGGCCGGAATCTATTTCAGTGGACACTGCTATTGAAGCTCTGAGCGGATCTGTGAGTATGCTTCCTTACTGTAAACATCTGTTTCTTTTGACGATTTTAATGTGGACTTTCTACAACCAAACAAGCCATCAGCTCGGGAAGTAGGTACTCAATTTTCTTTCACAACATAGTATGGAAATGGTTGTTCGGGATCCAATATAAATCTGCTATGGTGATAACAGAGTTTAGCATAAAAAAGCCCAGAGAGATGCCGAAGTACGTTTTCAAACGGTTATTGCTCGAACTCGGAAGATATCCCTTGGAGTGACATTCGGATTTTATCTAATGTTGTTGATCAAGTTCAGCGTTTCAATGATATGTGGTTGTCTCTCTTTAATAAGCATGCACCGATAATACGTTTCAAAGTATGTACAAGACCTACACCCTGGATAACCTAAAACGTGAAACTAATGATGACCCTTCGTGATGATGCTCTTGATAGAGCACACAAATCTAAGAGTGAAACTCACTTAGATTATTATAGGAATCTAAGAAATTACGTAACACAAGCGATTGTGAGAGAAAATACATCATATTTTAATTTTTATATAAATAATAATAAAAACAATCCCAAACAGATGTGGAATCAATTAAAAAGCACTTGTCCACTGGTAAACAATACCAACATTGTCAAGCCAAGTTAAAGAAAAAAAAACCGGCCAAGTGCGAGTCGGACTCGCGCACCGAGGGTTCCGTAAAATATTTTTTATTAAATGATGTAACTAAAAATTTACGGTTTTCGCAATTTTTCTTTTATCTGCGCTATAAGACGTTGCTTCGTACCAAATTTCAAGATTCTGAGTTTACGGGAAGTACCCTGTAGGTTTTGATTCCCTTGCGAGTGTCGAAAATATGCGGAAATTTTCGGCATAAACGGCTGTATCTTTTGATTGCGTTGGCTTAGAAGTTTGATTTTTCACAGCTCCAAGGGACAGTAGACCTAAGTACACCGACCGGACGGACGGACAGCAAAGTGATCCTATAAGGGTTCCGTTTTTCCTTTCGAGGTACGAAACCCTAATGAACTGGTGACACAGCAGCCGTGTGTTGTATTACACGAACCATTTGGAGCCACTTTTGACCGCTTAATAACTCATAATCTATTTAATATAAATACTTGAATTTTTGTTTATTTATTAAAACCCCTGCCCTAGATTAACTAGAACCTCTAATTTTATAAATACAGCTTAAACAGTCTGTAGCGTATTATCGAAGTTATATATCTACATGTTTAGTTTGAACGCTAGCGCCACCTTATTGAATAAACAGTTTACTCTCCCATCCACTGCGTTTCACTGACGTTACATTGGCGACGAGAACGGGATATTTTTTGCACCAAGTAATTAGTTCGTCTAGTGAGGAGTGTTTACAATGCCTTTCGGTAAAATCGAAACGTTCGACCTGCATTCGAAGCAATGGGCAGCTTATGTCTGTGTATCTAGAATACAAGAAGGCGGTGGAGTTAGCTCTGGCATTAGAACCAGCGGGGAAACACGCGGTGCCGGTGCGGGCCGGCGCTGGGCAGCCGCAGCATTATAGGCAGATAAGTGTCGTTTTAAGTTTTATTAGTGTGATAAGTCGTAAGGGCCATTTGAAAGCGATGTGTCAAGTGTCGGAGAATAAGCGGCATAACTTTAAAAACCAGGAATCGGACACGGATTTTTATAATTTTCAAGTAGTGACGAATGGGGATAAACCATATTTTTTGGACGTTTGTATCGAAAATGTAGTCCTTAAATCCGAGATAGACACACGGAGTGAGATCTCTGCGGTTAATGAGTATTTCTAAAATAAATATTAAAAAAAAATGCATGTATTACATCAGGACAATATTAAATTGTGTTCCTATTCAGGCTCTGCAATCGAACCACTGGGATATACTGGGATATAGAACAAAAAAATGTTCTAGAATATTATAGAACATATTAATATCTACAAAAAACTTCGCGAGACCATATGTCCAACTATTGTAGTTATGTCACTATAACTACTTTTTTAAATTTTAAGAGTTGATAGGAATGCCGCTCAAAATCAGACCATGTTATCCATACCTTTGTATTAATTCTTATCCAAATAAATTATTTTAAATTTAAGACTGTTTCAATACCTGTTGATTACTTTTTGAATTATTAAAATCGGACAGTCCATTCAAAAGATACGAGGGCTACACTGAAAATTTCGGGAATCAAGGAAGTGACACAACATTACTATTTAAAAATGTATTTATTGCTTTTCGAAGTATTCTCCGCGAAATTTGACACATTTTCCATACGATGGAACCAATCATTGAAGCAACCATTCCATTCGGAAGTTGGGATCTCCAAAATGGCCGTTTTGTAGGCGTCCACAGCTTCTTCAGGTGATGAAAATCTCTGACCACGCAATTTATTCTTTATTTTAGGGAAATTATAGAAATCATTAGGGCTTAGGTCGGGACTGTACGGCGGATGGTTTAATAATTCTATGTTTTCTTGTTCTAAAAACTCTTTTGTTCTGTGCGCGGTGTGAGAACTCGCATTGTCGTGATGGAGGATGATGCGGCGGTTGCAGTTCTCTTTACGGAGTTCGGAAACGACCTGTGGCAAACAAATGCTAGCATACCATTCTGCATTAACCGTTCTTTGTCCCTCAAGAGGAATAGTCGCAACATGGCCGGTTTTGGAGACAAACGTGGCCATCATTTTTTTTGCAACACTCCGTGAACGAACAATTTTAGAAAGAAGAAGAAAGAAAGAAAGAAAATACGTTTATTCTGGTACAACTAAACGAGACGCTAACAGAGTGAAGCAGTTATCAAATTTTAAACATATAGCTGAGTTTTAGGAGATGTACCTAGCTTAAGTTTACAAGACGAGAAGTAGTCATCTCGCGGTCGCACCAAAATGGGAGCCCAGTTCAGCTTTGTGCCGGGCACTGGTGGGTGCCTGACGCTGGTTTTCAACTGGGCCCTTCTAATTTTTTTTTTTATGTGTATTTGCGTGTGTGAGGGTGTGTGTGTGTGAGGATGTTGTGAGTGTGGTGACATTATGTTTGAATCTACAGAGTACAGCTAAATAGATAAGTATTATGTACATGCTAGTGTAATGCATCAATAAAATTAAAGTAGGTATCTAAATTAAAAAAGAAAAAAAAAAATACAAGCAAGCGAAGCCCCGCGGGAACTGCTAGTATAAAGTATTTACCCACTACTTGTAGGTAGGCAAATATTCCATAAGAGGTAGGTAGGTATATTACTACCGTTCATTATGCTGGAAGCATTCATCTGCCATCGAGCGAGACGTGCTTATGCGGGATCGTGGATGTAGTAAGAGAACACAATCCCAGAAGACGCGCGCGCTCGCCATTACGTAAAACACGACACACAATACGCGCCCCATGATAATGTCTGGTTTGTTTGGTGGCGGTTGCAACCATGCCATATCTCTTTGTCATCAAAACATGAAAACAATACTATATGTATGAAAGTATTTGTGATGAAGAAGAAGTAATAACAATAGGTTATTAGAGACAAATATTTGTACGGATTGGAGAGAAGTGAGTCAAGCAAAGGTGGTGGAGCTAATATTCTTAGGTCGTGAAAAGTAGGTAAGTGTATTTAATTTGTATATTGTAGAATTTGCTTTTGTTCTGCAAGAAGGTACCTTTTATAGTGAATTTTAAAACTGTTATTTGTTTGTGTTTAGTTGGCTTTAACTCATTTTCGAACACCCAAACTCGTGACTGGTTTTTTGTTTCGGGTTCGTACGCGTATATCCAGGATTCGTCACCTGATACAATGTTGTATACAGCATTTGAGGATCCTGCGTGGAATCTTTCGAGAGTTCTGACGCACCAAGTGACGCGAGCCGCTTTTTGCTCTTCACAGAGCAAATGCGGTATTCATCGGGAAAACAACTTTTTTACACTAATTGTTCATGCAAGATTATTTGTATTTGACTCATGCCAATGTCTAAATTTGCCTGAATTTCGCGGTATGTCACATGTCGATCTTCCTCAATCAGCTAACGCACAGCATCAACGTTTTCTTGGGTGACTGCAGTTTTTGGACGACCTTGACGGGGATCATCACTGAGCTTGACACGTCCACGTTGAAATTTAGCAAACCAGCGATAAATTGTGGTTTTGGATGGGGCTTCATCACCAAATGCAGAAAGCATCCGGTCAACACACTGTTTTTGTGTTAAACCGCTTCGAAAGTCATAATAAATCATCGCCCTTGAATTTTCTCGAGTCAATTCCATTTTCTCAACGACTAAACAAGTTTGAGAAGACCTTGTGAGAAGACCAAGAATCTTTTTTTAAATAAATAAATGGTATTCGATTTTTAAAACCAAGGAGTTTTCAATTAAAAAGATTTTAATATGATAGGAATAGTGGAAATATTCCATTCCCGATACTTTTAGTGCAGCCTATGTATTACGAAATTAAAAATAAGTAATAACCACGGTGGCAATTTCTCACAAATAGTACTTAAATTAGAAGACGGAAAATTACCCACTCCAATTGCAAACAGTTCCCAAGTATTGTTGGATAATGAATAGGCTCAAGCTGTTCACAGTCTAGAAATTTTTATAGACACAATCTATCCCGACATCGAAAATCTTACAGATAGAAATTTCCATTGGCTCTGTTCGAGAGCGATTTTGTCACCAAGAAACGACTCAGTAAATGATATAAACAATATGATTATGGAAAAAGTACCCGGTGATTTTAAATGTTACAAATCTGTTGACACCGTGTGCAATATCGAAGATACAGTGCACCCACAAGAATTTTTAAATTCCCTCAATCATATCAGCTTGCCACCCCACGAATTAAAATTAAATGTAGGTGCTCCCAGTATGTGTAATGGACGTAATGGTACAAGACTTTTGATAAAGGAATTAAGAGACAATGTGATTGTAACAACTATCATCACGGGCCCCGCGGCCGGTCAGCTCGCTCACATTCCGCGGATCCCGATGATACCGACGGATTTGCCTATATCTTTTAAAAGGTTACAGTTGCCAGTAAAGATATCGTTTACCCTTACAATAAGTAAATCCCAGGGAAAAACTTTCTCGATGGTAGGCATCGACCTAAGGAAAGAGTGCTTTTCTAAACGTTAAAAAAAATAAAATTTTAATTAATTTCAATGAAAATTATAATTATGTGTTTACGAGAATTAACGCGATCACGAAAAGGAATACCTTTTCGTGATCGCGTCGGTCGAAACGCCAGGCAATTCAGAGGTATGTAATAACATACCTCTGAATTGCCTGGCGTTTCGACCAGGTTGCACTGGCTGTGGTCACAGGCTGACTGGCTGTGAAGAACCGACAGATTAGCAAATCAGCGATTGCAGAACATGCACTCGAAGCGAGTACTATCACTGGATTGAGTTTCCACGGAGCGTCACTTTAACTTAAACTTTACTTTTACATAAAAAACATGCCACCTCGCTTTTATACGCAGTCGGGTGAATACCAGAATAGGGATACATCGGTTTGCTTACAGAATAGGGACACAGTTAGTATAGTATGTGACGGTATATGGCGAAACGAAAATATTAAATATATCGAAAATGTGCGGATGGATGAAGAACCTTCTACCTCACGATCCCGACGACGGAGGGCGTGCACCGCTGAGCCAGCCAGCCTGTGACCACGGCCAGTTCAACCTGGTCGAAACGTCAGGCAATTCAGAGGTATGCCTTTTCGTGATCGCGTTAATTCCCGTAAACACATAATTATATCATGGAACGCGATAGTTTAAAAGTTCAATGGAAATTAGTTTAAAGGTTGAAGTCTTTGTTTTTAGTTTTGAAAATTTAGACAAATTGAGTCATGTACGTTTTAATTAGCATAATTATAAGTAAAATTATCTTTATTTATCCTAAAATGTTAAAAAAAAATTTCCACCCTTGCGAAGCCGGGACGGGCCGCTAGTGGTATATAAAAGTATAAGGTGATATAAAATTCTGTAAGCGATTCCCGTGCTAAGGGTCTCGTAAACTGGTCGGCAATCGACGAAATAGAACTATACTGCTTTCCGTCCGACTTAAGTTGAACTCTCGCTTTGTTAATTGTTACACGTTCTATTCATTCAAAAGCGCGTGATAGTTGTAGTTGCTTCACTAGTATGAGTGTCTCATTAATAAATAGTAGACTCACAGGTGTTGCGATGTGGTTGTGTGCGTAGCGTATTGACAGTCAAGAGAAGACAAAGTGCGCCGGTGATAACGTCTTGCACGTTGATGCGCTCCTGGTATTCTCACTGATTTAATTCGCTTATTTTACTCAATTTATTTTTTTTGTTTTTAAACGAAAACGGAACAACTTAAAACACTACTGATCTCCTCAGAGGTTCGGGGGGAAGATCTTACATCGGTTACAGAAATCGTTACCCTTCATCTGGGCCCCCCCAACTAATTTTGATACAGGGCCCCTCCAAGGCACGCTACGTCACTGATTGCATCATCTGTTGACCTGACATGAATGGGTGTACTCAAAAAATCAATAGTAGTCTATTGATTTTTTGAGTGCATCACGGAAAACACCCCGCCTCAGACACGTATTGAAGAGTTCCGATAGGGGGAGCGCTATGTTATCCTTAACCAGTTTTAATAACTTACTAGAATGCTATCCCAACCAGTACTACTACTACATTTCAGGTTATCTTCTTTATATATATATTTCTTCTGTGCGTGTGTATGTCACTGAACTCCTCCTAAACGGTAGGACCGATTTTAATGAAATTTTTTGTGTGTCTTCAGGTAGATTTGAGAATGGTTTAGATTTTTGGACAATTGGACCCGGTAGATGGCGCTGTGATAGGGTTCCAGGATTAATATTTTTTACGTTACAGCAGGACAACGTCTATCGGGTTCGCTATCTTTATATATATATTTCTTCTGAGTTTAGTGACATACACACGTATGTCACTAAACTCCTCCTAAACGGCTGGACCGATTTTAATGAATTTTTAAATATTTTTTACGTCAGTTTTTTAATAGTTTTCATAACTCACGCAATGAAACGCCTTTGAAAGGTCGCAAAAGATACCTAGAGCATCCTGAGCTTCTTCCCAGGTGGTAGAAATATGCTGTAGCAAGGTAACACCGCTGCACCGGCGCGGCGGCGTCAGTTGTACAACGCCCTTTAGTGAAACCGTATTGTTGATCGTGAAGAATGTTGTTTTTTAGTAATGGTCTGAGTCTGATGGATGCCATAGTTGCTTCCTGTTGCATAAACAGGTCTAGTGGTGCTAGGTTGAGAGCCACTTCGAGGGCAGCTGCGGGAGTTGTGTCGCATGCAACCAGTGACAGCAGAACATGCGAATCTCTGGCATTGCTGCAGTTTCATTTGACAGTGCTTAGCTCTATTCTCTGTCACCAGACAACAGAAACATACGTGATAATTGGCCGTATGACTGTTATTGTAAAGCCATAGTGTGATTTTCGGTGAAAACCAGACGGGTGCCCAATATGACCATTTCCGTTTTTGTCGGGTTCACTGTTAAATTGTGTTTTTCGCACCACTGTTCAACGACCTTCAGAGCGGACCTTATTTGGTCATATACAACGCTCTCAAAGGGTTAGGTTACAGTTACTTTTTTTAAATATCTCTCATATGAAAAGCTTTAACGGTCAATTTTCAAGTTTTATTTTTCAGTTTTAAATAAGATTTCTGTATTAAAAAATCACGAATTGACCTATAATTGTTAGCGCTTTACATTATTCACATACATTATACGACTAAAATATGACCCCACCTTTCTGTAACACCTGTATATCCCAGAATATTAATGTTGGAGTGGTCACTGCCCAACAGAGATGTTTATATTGACACAACCAGTGCCGGATTTACCAATAAGCTGACTAGGCTGAAGCCTAGGGCGGCAGATTTTAGGGGCGGCAAATTTGAGGCCAACTTTTTTGAAGTTATACTTCTTTTGGCAGGAAAAATGATGAGAGTAAATTTTTTACGATGCGCGCGCACACTGTCACAAAAACCGACACCCTGAAGTTAGCTAGTCAACATTTTAGTTTTTCAAAAAAAGTTACCAACTTCACGATAGTGATAAAAAAGGTTTTTACATATTACTTTGGGTACGTTTGTAGAATTTGAGGTTAGTTGACGGTATGTATTATTTATGATCATTTACTGTGGTAAATGATCATAAATAATACATACCGTCGAAGCAATATGTAGAAACCATTTTTATCACTTATAATCACAATTATAAGTGATAAAACTGGTTTCTACATATTGCTTTGAGTACGTTTGTAGAATTTGAGGTTAGTTGACGGTATGTATTATTTATTATGATTTTTAAATAAACTTTATTTAACAACTTTTTACGTGCGTACACACACACTTTTTTTTCTTAAATTAATGAATTTGTTAATGTTAATAGGTCCATAGGTAACACAAATTCAATATGTAATATGTTTCACAACCTACATATTTTTTTCTACAATTTGCGTATTCGCGTTTGGTTGCGGCACGGGAATGAGTGACATGGCGGTTCGCTAGTGTGTCTGGTCAAAACGATTCGGGTGAGAGAAGATTTTCTAACTTAAAAGGATTAAAATTTATCTAAGACTGGCTGACCCGCGCAACTTCGTCCGCGTTTGTAAATTTTAAATGAAGAACCGCTTGACCGATTTTGTGCAAACTTCACATAAACCATCTACTAAATAGTCCGAACAAAGCCTAAACATTTGGTTTAGATAGGTGAGCCGTTCTTGAGTTATAAAATTACAACGAAAAATGGCATTGATTTTTATATATATATTGATCTACCTTGCAAAAAACTTTAATAACTTAATGAATTGAATTTCATCGTCATAATTAGGCGGATTGTTACTAGGTAATTAAATATATATTTTTTTAAACGCCATAAAAATATTTAATTATGTTTAAGTTTCGAAAGATGTTCCCCGGGAAAGGCAAACAGCAAGGGTCCAAACTCTCTCCCGAGACTCGAACTTATCACAGGCGTCTTCGTCAGATAGGATAGGTAAACCAAATAATCATAAATTAAAAATTTGAAATACCCCCGACTCAAAAATCCCTGCAACGATTAGAAAAGAGCTGATGATTTTCGAACGGCTGAACAGATTTTCTTGAATTATATCTAAGAATACTCTCGATCAAGTCACTTTAAAAAAAAAGATTAACACTATTAAATCGGTCCATTCGTTGGCGAGCTACGATGCCACAGACAGAAACACAGACACGTTAACTTATAACACCCCTATTTTTGCGTCGGAGGTTAAAAATTAAAAAGCTGATATGACGCAACCTCCGACGCTTCAACACACACAATAGAGAATACAATTGAGCAGAATAGGAGGTTAAAAGTGTTTGCTCCGCACTTGGGGAGGCCCCATTTGACGAAACTTAAAACTGAGAATGGCAGTCACCTCAAAGTTCGAGATTCTCAAGGAAATCGAGAAGTTTTATGGTCAGCTGTACGCATCCCGAACGCATGACCGAACCAATGAGACTTAGTGATGATGACCACGGAGCCCCATTAACGCGCCATTATATTGAAGACATACCTGAAATTATCCACAGCGAGGTAGAGGCGGCTCTCAAGCAGCTAATGAACAACGAAATCTCCAGGGAATGACGGAATTACTACCGATCTCTTAAAGGTAGGCGGGATTCTAATCCTGAAGGAGCTAGTGAGTCTTATTTAGGTAGTATTTTAACAAGGTTTAACACCTAGGGCATGGAGCGGGAGTGCGGGAGTACTTTTCTTCAAAAAAGGAGGCAACATCTTGTTGAAGAATTCACCCACCCATCCCATCTCACTCCTGAGCCATATCTACAAGTTGTTTTCGAGAATCGTCAAACCGTCTCATGACTTCCAACTTTCTCAACGAATTCCAGCTACCGGAACAAGTTGGGTTTCGAAAAGGTTACGGTACGCGAACCGTATCCATACTGTTCAGCCGGTTTTTGCAAAAGACTGAGAAGTATTTTCAGCCGCTGTGTATGGCATTTTGGACTACGAGAAAGCCTTCGACTCTATCGAGACTGGGGCAGTTCTAGATGCTCTGCAACAATGTTGCATCCACAGGTGCTGAAAAGCATACATATATGACACCGCCACGATGACCGTACAGCTCAAAAACCAAAGGACAAACCAGATAAACTTGCAGCGTGGAGTTAGACTAGGGGATGTTATCTCCATACTATTTACCAATGCGCCTGATGACGTCTCCAAGACCATAGGTTTTACGAGGAATAGATATAAATGGCGAATACATGTCACACCTTCGATTTCACCATGTTTTGGGGTGTGTTATGTTAAATGAGTAGACGACCACCTCTCTTAATGGATTTATAATGGCTAATAGGCTTGTGTAGTTCACGAACTAATTAGGTAATATTAGGAATTCATTCCTGACATGGAACTAGAACGAACTATTTTGTAAGCTTATAGGAATTCGTTCATTTAGTACATTAGTACTGTCAAAAACATGGAACGACTGAATTGTTGGCTAAAAAGTCATACATTACGTCCCCGCGCGACATGGCGGTGAACGAACGAATAAGACTGAGATGCATGCTGTCTGCATTAAATTTTAGATAATTCGTACTTACTCATTAGTTTCCATTTTGAATTTAGTACATTGTTAGATTAGCAAACAAACACCGAACCCAAAACAACAACACCACTTTGCGTGTTATTATTTTTATTCGGTGTTTGTTTGCTTATGCAGTGATTTACTAATTATATTATTATATAAGTAATATATTTTTGTTATATAAATGTAAATAAATTAGTATGGTGATTTTACGAGTATAAAAATGACAGTCTTAAGCATACAAAGTATGAAGAAGATCCAAATATTCATTCATTGCAGTTACAATGTACTACTGAACTAATAGATGTGAGTGACTGTACTAGATTGGAGCGCTCTTTTCGGTGACCAAGCAAGAACAAGTCTAGCTACTAAATGTATAATTACAATGTTATAGTTTTATATAACTCTAGCTGTGCCCGCGACTTCGTTCGCGTTGTTTTCGGAAAACAGCAATTTGTCGCTTATAATAGGCATTGCACCTCTTTCTCCAGGCAGGACTTTTTATACTGTATTGGCGGTGAAAGAACCTGGAGCGTACAAAAAAGGTTGTTTTGGTTGCTTACACGTGAAATAACGACATAATTTGGCCGTGGTAACATTACTTATTAACCGACGAAAAAAAAGGAGGTTCTCAATTCGACCGGTTATACATTTTTTTGTATGTTTGTTCAGCCCTCCGTTATTTATGAACCGATTTTGATTATTCTTTTTTTAGCCATTTTATAGTCATGTCCATTTCTACGTAGGTACATATAAAATTTAGATAATTAATCAGTTTGTTGTTTGGCGCCGACTCAAAATAAGTTTATATAAAATTTGATAGTTTATGTAAATAAGCTCAAGACTTAAGGGCTCACCCTACCTCAAAACTGCTCCACCGCTAATATTTGAACATGCATAGCAATGAAAGTATTGAATCCATCATCTTGAAAAAAATATATAGTAAAGTTGAGGATATACACTGAGTCCTATGTGATGTGAAAACACGATTACTAAAAAAAATCTCGATGGAAAAAAATCACAAACTTCCCTCTGAATTTTACAAATAAACCGCAGTAGTCAATTAATAGTTTACCTATACTAATTAAACTTTGCTTATAAACTCAACTTAGTACAATACGTGTACTATGTGATCTGAATTTAAAGTTATGTACTTTTTTTATTTGATAGAAATTAAATTCTGAAATATTGCGTGCGGGCAGACGGGCGACCGCGTCCGCCGCACGAATTCAGTCCCGCTCCGGCATTCAAGTGGGGAACCTGTGTCACTTGTTCTTACGCCTACCTACCAGATACGTAGGGTAAAACCGCCGAATTTCGGCCTTGGCAACATTTTTCGAGACTTAATACAGTTTTGAAATTTTTGGATTTTTATATGTAAATAGCCGTCCCCGCAGTTGCACCTGCGTTTATGGTCACAGCTTTACTCCTATTGGTCATAGCGAGATGTTATATAGCCGTAAAGCCTTCCTCGTTATATAGGCTATCCAACACTGAAATAATTTTTCAGCTTCATAATATTAGTATAGATTATTTGTTGAGTAGCCAACCTATGCTTTTTTCATCCGATGTTTCCTTGCTGCGCAAAAGTACCAGCCGTTTAGTGTAGCACACTGCCGAGAAAGTCGAGTGCTTTTTTTACTAAAGTATGATTGGTAAATTACTTTTTTTGTTGAAATATATTAGATAATTAAAAATGGCGAAACAGATAAAAGCGACTTAATTATTTGGTTATTTGAATGTAGAAAATTAGGTAAACGAACCGTGTAATGGAAGAAAAGAAACCTAAGGTACATAATTGGCTTAGTGGTCGATTCACTCAAATGTGTTAGCAAACTTTGTGCGAAATTACCCGTTTTAAAATTTATATTTTTTTTGTGGTAGATTCGCACAAGTTGAATTTATTAGTGTGCGAATCGACACCTCTATAAAAACGTGGTGGCGATTCGCACACATTTTCTTAACTAAAAATATTTTAGAAAATGGTACAGTATACACTGCAGCATAAAAATGATGCGTATTTTTTTTTTCCACCATATCCATTGTAAAATTCGAAAAAAAATTATGATGTGTTTTCATATTACTATTGTTTTTATTTATTTCTACTAGGTACTATTGAAAATAATGGTAAATGTTAAAATCGTAAAACCATGTTTTCAGGTTTTCACTAAGTTAACGAATACTGGACCTACATACAAACCTTATAATTAAGTAAATTAAACTTATTAAATATATAAACGGACTATTTACATGCATGCGTCATAAAATGCCTGGGCATCGTCGCCCAATGGCAGTGTTCCCAGAAGGCTGGCAGCATTGCCACGTCGAATGGCCATGCTAATTCTCTGTGCAAGAAAAAGGCTCGCCGTCTGGTCACGAGAAGTGTCGATCAGTCGCTTAGATAGTTCCTTATAAATGGAACGAGCGCACCCCATGACCCTTGCGTTGCGACCCCCAACGTCTCAAAAACATGGTTACCGATAAAATTATTGTATTTACGCCATTTGAGATTTCTGCTGATGCAGTAGAAAGCCTCAAACTTGTAAGATACTTGTAACAGTACTTGGAAGATGTGATTGCGCGAGGGTGTCAACGCAAGTTGCGTCCCACATCAAATCTTCCATGGCAGTAATGACATACCATCTGATCTCTACCCATCGTCTCGTACCAGACCATTGGGTTCACGTACGGCTGGCACACCGCTGGTGAAAAGAGCACAACGGATTATGTCATTAAGATTGGCATGTCGAGATATACGGGCTGCACTTCTGCTACAAGAAAGGCCATAATGTCCGAGACTATAGACAGCTTCTCCACAATGATAAAGATGCGGAGAAACACAAGGACCTCCTAAACGAAGGCAAGTGGCAAAGCTGAACAACGTCCTCTAACAAGGTTTCATATCGCTGGTTTGCGAGAATATCGACATAATTCAAAATTCAGTCGAACTCAACTAAGTATGCCAAACGATAATAAATCTTTGATATTTTATGGTGAACACAGATGCAACGCCGATTTCGTGCTAACGTTCGTTAGAAAGCGACAAGTTCATTATATATTTAGAACATAATACTCTAGCGGAAATCACAAAACATTGCCTTTTTTCTAAAATCAATAATTTTTAGTTATGTTGCTATTCTCGCAAACGAGCGATATTTTAGGCGATTGAAGTGCCTAAATCCATAGGCCTGATTCCCATTCTCCCCCAGCAAACAAACGAGCGCGCTCTGCAACATTAGTTGTGGCGTTAATTAAAAAAAATTGTCTTAAAGTGCATAACGGCCCGTCCCATTGCCTTCGAGAGAATGGATTAACAGGTAAAAGAGTATTGGGACAAGCATTTATGGCATTGGTCTTTCAGAACACTTCAGAATTAACCATTGTGTCTGTTAGAATTTTCCTGGTTAACTCTTCTGTGCCGTGAACCGGAGACAAAAATGCTGGAAAGCTGATAACTGAAATTTTGCGAAGCGACGGCCGGCCGTGGCAGCCCACCAAATTTCGCACGACTCATCGGCTCTACTCGGTACTCGGGCCTGGCCTGACTAAACTAAGAAAAACAATTATCAAAGTAAAAAAATGAGAATAAAAAAAATAGACACGAAACTGAATTTTTTCTCCATTTCTAACATACATATAGTTTGAACAATATAAATAGTTTCTATGAAAATAATTAATATAAAAAAATCTAATTAAAAAAAGAATTATTAGATTTTTTTATATTAATTATTTTTATAGAAACTATTTATATTGTTTTTCCGAAGCCTGTTTGCCTGTTGCCTGTTTTAAATATTCATTGACGTGACTGAATGATGTTGGTTTTCCTTCAAATAAATAAATACATTATGAAAGGGCTTTGTACCTACTTTCCGAAATGAAAACATACTCAACAATAATAATGTCTACTATTTTTGTTTCATTTTATTTCTATACCTACGAGATGTACAATAACTGTATGTTTACCCCATCGTACGGCTCGTTGATACTTTTCTACAATCGTTTCATTTTATTTCCATGCATATGTATTAGATGTACAATAACTGTGTCTAATACCCTATCGTACGGCGCTTGTCTCCTGCCCCGTCGTGCGAGTGAGATAGCTGCGAATGCGCGGTGCGGGGCTACACGGCCGGACGGTGAAGCGGGGGCAAAATTTGGATTCGAGCTGGGGTACTGTGGGCCTTAAGAGGATTATTTTTATATTTTGCTTTTTAGTTATTTTCGTCGGTTTAATTTTTTGTTAAAAAGATTTTTATTTGTTTTTCGTGTGGAAGCTCACCTCACCGGGCTATTGGTGAGGCCGTATATCAGACTTCAACCGACTACAACCACACGGTGTGCTTCACAGCGCCGGTTATGAGTTGATCCTCGGTACGGCGACGTTTTGCCTCCAATGATCCACCCAGCGCTGGCTCGCGGACGGTAACTGGGCGATGTCCAGACACCCCCTTCACGGGAGACTCTGATTCGGGTGAAGAACATAAAACTCGTCTCATACACCCACGGCCACTCTTAGCGTACGCATGAGAGAGCGGATGAAAAGGTTCCGCCTGGAAGTTTTTCTACCGAACCCACACCGTCACCTCCTCGCAGAAAATCGTCATAAAACAGCTGTGACGACCTGACGTCTCGATTCGTCCTATTGGGAGACTTGCTGTAGTCAGTCGGTCAGTGCCGCTTCCTAGAAACTATGGGCCCTCGCGGTATAGGTACCTAACAGATTACTCCTAGTCAATACTAAGGTCCACCCCTGCAACAAATAAATGTTTGTTTCTGAGCTTTGTTTAGTCACGGTGTAACATAAGATTTTACACTACTGTAACCGAACGGAAAATAAATGGTCTGAAAATGTAAAAAAAACTTCACCGGTTACCTGTCAATAGGTATTTCAGCTTAGATGTAATTTATTTGGCGATAGTGTCTTCCATGCATTTAATATAGTAAAATACTGTAATACTAACAAAGTGTTAAGTTAAACTAACAACTAAGTCATAGATGCTTTAAATAAAAATTCTATTCTATTCTAATATAATTATGTTAACGGGAATCAACGCGATCACGTATTTAAAAGGTATTACATACCTTTGCTTTGCCTAACGTTTCCACCAGGTTGCACTGGCGGTGGTCACAGGCCTATAGGTACTACTTTTGAAATACGTGATCGCGTTTATTCCCGTCAACATAATTATTTTATCATGGAACGCGAAAGTTTAAAAGTTTGGATCTTCTGTTTCTATAACTCTATTTATAAATAAATGTATATTTACTGGACTGGCCTGATAGTCTAGTGGTTAGTGACCCTGACTGCTGAGCCAGAGGTCGTGGGTTCGATTTCCACCAAGGACAAATAATTCTTTGTTTGGTTGTAATTTATCTATAATAAATATGTATGTATTTAAAAATATATAAGTATGTTTATCAGCAGTCTGGTTACCATAGTACAGGCTTTGCCTAGTTTAGGATCAGACGGCCGTGTGTGAGTTGTGTAAAGTTATTATTATTATTAATGCCCTGAAACATATTTATGAATTTAATGGCTGCGAGAGGCAAAATAACTCGTTGGTATAGTCAAGAACCAGCTACCGATTACTCTGGGATCACCAAATAACGAAAAAAAACTCCTGCTGTTTCAACAATCACCACAGAAAGGCACATTCCCCTATGATTCACTCGAAATCCTTCAAACAGACTTGACTATCTGCAGGTAAAATCTAATGTAACTAATAATATTTCTTGAACACAGGTAAAAATCGATACTTTGGACTCTTTATATTTATAGTTAATTAAATTGAGTGGTTTTTCAGTCGACGCCAAACAACAAACTGATTACGTACGACGTAGGACATGGTTCTACGTAGGTAATTAATCATTTTATTATTTGGTGCCGACTCAAAATAAGTTTGTATAAAATTTGATATGATATCTAACAAAAAAAGAATAATCAAAATCGGTTCATAAATAACGGAGAGGGCTGAACACACATAAAAAAAAGAAATATGTATATATACGGTCGAATTGCGAACCTCCTTTTTTTTTGTCGGTTAAAAACGATACCTAATTTAAAAAAGTAAATTATTTTAAATATAAAAAAGTGCAAAAAAGAAAAGAGTGTCTAAGAAGGATTCGATCTCGCACGCACTGAGTAGAAAGCGTACACTATCACTACATATTATAAAACAAAGTCTCCCGCCGCGTCTATTTATCTGTCTGTTCGCGATAAACTGAAAAACTACTGATCGGATTTTCATGCGGTTTTCACTAATAGACAGAGTGATTCATGAGGAAGGTTTTAGTGTATAATTTATACCCGTGCGAAGCCGGGGCGGGTTGCTAGTACCAGATAAGCTAAACGCTCGCTGTAAAGTGGTTCAAAATAGGGATATACATTCTAGTTACATTAAACTGTTTTTACAGCTTTCATTGATTTTCCTGTGGGCACCAAAGTTTAACCCGGGATAAAAAGTACCCTATAACTTGCTCAGGCACTCAAACTATTATCATACTAAGTTTCAAGCATATCCCTTCAGTGACTTCTGAGTTTATCGTGAACATACAAACAGACAGACAGAAAGACAGACAGACAGACAGACTAAATTGTTTGACGGACGGACTGTTTGACGGAGGGCGTGCACCGCTGAGCCAGTCAGCCTGTGACCACGGCCAGTGCAACCTGGTCGAAACGTCAGGCAATTCAGAGGTATGTAATACCTTTTCGTGATCGCGTTAATTCCCGTATAAGTACATAATTATAAATTGTTTGAGTCGCATATTCGGCATCAGTATCAATATCTTAATACCCATAAGTAGATTTTTTTTAAATATATTCAATGAACAGAATTCATCCCGCTACAGATTTATTATAAGTATAGATTATAGACATATAGTCATGCCTATCTTAACAATAATGCCGATATGCATTAAATATGTAGGTCGCATACACTATTACTACACAGAAGCTCGTACAATTATTATATGAAGACCAACTAAAGGTGAATCCTGGTAAAGAGCAATAGGGAAACTATTGAAGAAAGAACTATGGTCTCGTTCGTCGAAGAATCGCAAACGAAATGCTATGTCGCGGTCCCAAGTTTATATCAGATGAGAAGTTACATACGTTCTCAATTATCACAAAAATCGACTCAACAGCATCGGCACCTAGACGTTACGTTATTCGATAACGATTAAAGAATGAATAATTTATAAAAAAAATACATACGTATAGCTCCTCTTTTTTTACAATAACATTTTTAACGTCAATGTTGCTTAGTGTTTTCAAGAAATATCAACAAACAAACTACATAAGTATGCTTTAATTTCTGAGGTTTACCCTCGTGTTCCCGGTGGTTCCATTATCAGATCCTAACTTGGTGACACTAGGACTACTTCTTTCTTTTAAACAAACAGTTTTCAAAATCCGTCCATAATTGACGGAAATATCGATGAACATTTGCAAATAAAAACAATGCATACATAAACAGTACATAGCCGAATACCTCCTCATTTTTTGAAGTGAGTTAAAAAAGGAAAATTTATCTCGCACCCGTCTACACACTACTTAATATGATCTGCGTGCGCTAAAGGAGCCGGCACCGCTGCGCTGTGCCGCCCGGCGCTCAGTGGGTCGAAGCTGCCTGTGTATAGCCAGGTACGTACAGTTGATACATACATATGTATGTGGTCACCTCTGTACTTAAGAAACGATTTGTGAACAATAACAAGTTGGTACCTAGACCAAGAAGTTAAACGTAGCGAAGCGGAATTAACATCGTTTCCTGCTAGCGGAGCGCGCCTTTGTTCGCGCTCGGCCTCAGCGCTGGCGCACCAGGAGCAGGTGCGGCGGCGGGGCCCGGCGCGGAGCGCGGGGTGCGGCGCGACCTCGCCGCGCGGACGTTACTCATACTCGCCGCCTGAGGTTAACTCCATTACGCTGAGAAGCGGTCAATTGGTTCCGCGGTCCTCGGCGGGTCAGTCGCGAGCGCACACCTCTCCAGGAATAGCGCTAGGCACTATCACGGTGTTCTCGCGAGCTTGTGGGACATGTCACCGTCGCCGTCGGTGTGGTGTCTCGGCGCGTGGGCTCTGGCGCTGAGCGCGGCCGCGCTCGCCTCGCTGCTCGAGACAGAGCGGCTGCACGCCACCGTCGGGGGCTACGCCGTCTTCAACTGCCACCTCGATTTTCCCTTTGGCAACGAAATACCATACCAAATGCAGTGGGACAAGGATGTAAGTAGACCGTAGTCTATGTTGCCAGTATTATCTTCAACGCAATCTGTTGACTTGACCTTTTGTTTATAAACTATTGCGGAACGCCTAAAGATGTGATGCATTTACTCAGGTATATGATGATGAATGATGATATTCCACCAGCATGTAGGTGCATCGTACATAATGATAAGATAAGATAGTGTGCCCTTCGTAAGGTAAGAAGGATTGCAGCCTCTTAAGAAATCAATCTAATCTTGGTCAATTTGGATCCTAAATAGATTTAGCATTTCTTTTACATTAAAGGTTAACGCGATGGTAATGTTAGGTAAAAGTAAAGATTTAAATCGTGAGATACACATATAGTACCTACCTACACCTCTCGCTGCCCTCACGTGTCCGCACTTATGGGACTGAGCTCATTGCAACGCATTAGCCTCTCATAGAGTCCAGGCCTTAGGTAAGTGGTGATGCTACCTCTGCTAAAGTGTTGTTTGGAGAATTGGCCGTAAACATCTGTGAAATTAAAACGTCTTCTTGTACCTCCGGAAAATGTTTGAACATTTAACAAAAACCAGCGTATTTAGAAGAGGAAATATCTACAGGTTGCTACAGAAATGTGGGGTCATATTTGTGGCTCGTATAGTAGACCCCGTCAATAACGAAGGCGCTAACAATTTTATAAAAATTCGTTATTTGTAATACAAAAATCTTATTTAGAAACTGAAATATTTAAATTAGAAAATTTACCGATAAAGTTAAAATTTCGTATGTGAGAGGGCTGAAATGAATGAACTATAGGTGTTTAATACCAAGGATGTTGATGGAATGTTCAAATTTTGTTGAAAATTGTCTGCATACAAAAATTAAAAACCCAAAACATTGAAATTGACATACGAGTACCAGTCCACATTCTCTTGGCGCTCTCTTCGCTTTTCTTACGTTTTAAGTTGGCGCCAAATAAGATGATTAATTACCTACGTAGTAGAACCTTCTCCATTTCTAAGTACATAAAACATTTAGATCAGTTTGTTGTTTGGCGCTGACTCAAAATTAGTTTATATAAATTTTGGTAGTTTAAGCTAATAAGCTCAATACTCAACAATTAAAAGGTTTATTTCATTTTTGTTTTTTATTTCTTTTCGTCGGTTTAGTTTTTTGTTAAAAAGTTTTCTTATTAGGCATAGGTATCGTGCAATTAACTGTATGAGCTTTAAAAAAACTATTGTTTTGACATTACAAATAGACACTTCAATTTTATTTATTTGTAAATTTGTATTGATTATATATTAGTATATTATAGACTAGCAAACCACCCCAGCTTCGCACGGGTAGCAGAGACATCTTCAACAGTCTTCATCAATTTACACAAAATTTTAATTAATTGTACACCTAAACCTTCCTCATGAATCACTCTATCTATTAGTGAGAACCGCATGAAAATCCGTTCAGTAGTTTTTCAGTTTATCGCAAACAGACAGACAGACAGACGCGGCGGGGCACTTTGTTTTATAATATGTAGTGATTGTACATATTCCGATCATTGCTTATAGGGCTATTTTTTATTATGATTTGACTACCAAATGACACTACTTAGAAATAATGCCAAATCATTACCTTTCTATATTTCCTCTTTTAATTCTTTAAAAATCTAATATTCGGAACCGAAACTATCGGATAATCCTTACTACGTTCACTTGACGGGAAATTGAAAAATAATGTGGTGGGTTGGGTGGGTACGTAATGTTCGTTTAGGTACATCTTCTTATAAGCTTTCTCAATAACGCGTCATTGGAGCGCAAGCGCGCACGTGCAGAACAGCACCTTACATATATATATCCTGTGAACATTGTGGAATTTTTATTTTATTTTATATTTTGTTTATGACACCACCCACTTATGGCGTGGAGAAATATGATTGGCGTTCTGGTGGCCTATTGAAAATCACTTTTGATATCTTCCAACGCAGAATTTATTCTTCTATAACTTTTGTATGGACCACTTTATTGATTGGGTGGGTTGGTTTAGATGATATTAACGAAAATCTGAACTTAAAACGACAATTTTTCATAAATGTGGAATACTGGTCCAAGTTTGATGTGCGGTAGTATGGTATCAAGTAGTCCCAAAAATGTGCGTTAGGTCTCATTCAATGCGAAATTTAATGTTCTGAAACTTTATAATGACCATGTTTTCGAAATTGTAAGTCCTTTAGGAGCAATTAATTTTTAGGGTACATGAGCACAACTCCGCCGAGTGACATATGAAGGCATTGAAACAATAAAATCTTTTGTAGCAGTTATTTGCGATTCGTCTAATTAGTATGTTTAACGCTACTCGCCTCATATATTGTTGTTGTTTATCGTACGACGAAAACACATTTTTTATGTATGTACTTTGTACAGGGCAGTCCGATTTTGATAATTCTTTTTTATTGGTACCCCTGTACTTCAAAGTTGGTCCCATTTAAATTTCAAATAAAAATTTCAACTCTAAGGGTAGAAAAATAGGCGACGAATGATTGTTCACCCACTGACTTTACACCTGTAAACCGATTTTGTTGTAACTTAGCACACATGTGTAGTTTTAATGACACTACAACATGACGGGACCCCTGTAGTTAATTTGATAATATAGGTGGAATCCAGTCGAGGGCACTCATCAACGGTTTACAGCATCTATTTCGTTTTTGTTCTTTTTAATTAATCTTAATGAGAGCTTTTAACTTAATTAAATATTGTTGCATATCTATCAAAAATAAAAACTTTTAACAAAAATTTAAAAGGAACTGAAAAGTGATAAATAAACTTGTTAGCCAAACTAAACTCCCACACCAATGTAAATACCTAAATAATTTTGAGTCGCCAAACATACAAACAAAAAAATTAATTTAAAAACACTATACATATGTATAAGGCAAATAGACGCGTCGTGTTTCTACGTTTGGCGTCGACTCATCATTATTTAGGTATTTACATTAGTGTCATTAGTAGAGAAAGATTTCGATTACAGCTTTATGAGCTAAAATCGAAATCTTTCTCGAGATATCATCATAAAATGTATGAGAAAATGAATTTTCTTCCTAATTTTTTTTCGGGATTTTTTTTTCTGTTTTATGCGAAAATAATGTTATAAAGAAAATATTGAATGCGAGACGGGCGGTGATCCACCATAGCATTTACTTTCAGAATACCTATATTTGACAAAAGGGGGAGGAACGACAGTTAAACGGTCTATCAACCGTTATTTACTACTGAAAAACTACTTTAAAAAAACTTGGCTCCTGTCAGTAAATTTAAATATGGCCAAAAATAACTTGTCAACGCATCAATTCTTAATTTAACTGATTAGGTCAACCTAAATGTATAGTTACCGGCGCGAACAGCGCGGCGGCACTACCCTGGTGCTAAGATCACATCACGCGCTAATATTGTGTAAGTACTCCACTCCTAACTGTCCATGCGTGGAGAGGCAATATCATTTATGTGTCTACTTATATAAATATGTTTATTGCGATTTGCGAGGAATAAACGAGAACCTAAGTAGGGCGATGACGTAGAAACAATAGTCTTAACGCGCTGCGGTATGCTGAGGGTCATTACTACATTACAGTATCACATACGCCGTGCCTGCGGATTAACTTACCAGAATAACCTACACACTCATTTGTCACACACACCAACTAGCAGCACGGACTCGCCTCAACGACTGTTTTCCACTTTTCCACCCAATTTCAGGATTATGAATTTTTGACATTTTTATATTTTCCAGAAGTTTTGAAAACATGAGCACAATGTTTGAAAGTCAGTAGCTAGGTACTAACTATTCCAACACTAATATGTAGATCCCAACCGAACAACATGATTGAAAGTAATACTTTTATTTGCGTGAGGCAGGATGGCTTGATACATTTGATATCGTTGTATTTATGAATAATATGTAATATTTGTAATCCACTCAGAAAGTAGCGCTACGGACTGTCCCTGTCTGTGCCGTTTTAACTTTTACTGCTGTGTTACAAATTAGCTTACCTATATCGCACTCCAGCACCGAAACTACGGCTCCCTAAAACAAAAGACGCGACATCGTCTTCCGTTCCTTTCGTGCAAGAATACATCGTATTCGTAGCTTTGGTGTATGTGGAGTAGAAGAAGGATAACTTTCTAATATTAGTACCTATTAGCAAAGATACTACTGATTGATCCTGATGAACGCTAACAATAGTGTTACTCTTTTCAACCAACACCACTTGTAATATCCCCAAGTATATTTTGATTGCTGGGCCCTACATATTTGATTTGATTACAATAAGATCCATCTATGACAGTTGTGAGGTGTTGTCACATTTATTGAGATTGGGAAGTGGACGTTGGATGCGGAATACGGGCTCTCTATAGTGCCATAACTATCGTGTCGCAGCGCCGCGGCTCCCTTCGTGTCCGCACTGGACTAGTGTGGGAGCGGCCTCACGGTGCATCACTTCGGCTGTGGGTACCGGATATTTGTCTATTAGCATCGAATTTCTCATAATGAATAATAACACAAAGCCCTACAAGGGTAGGGGCACAAAACTGCAGTGTTTAGCTAAGTTGGAGACATAGTACCGCAGGGGGCAGAAAGTTGTACAAAAGTGTCAGTGCTTGCACAATACGCGCGTGTATCGACGACTATTGTTGCGGTTAATCATCGACAGCGAGAATGTGCGATATTCAGCGGATACTTCATTATCACAAAACGCGCCGCTCCCTGTGGCGCCGCCTCACTAGCTCGGAACACCAACTACACCACGCACATTGTGTTACTCTCAATGTCGTTTAGTTCCAGATGTAAAGTTATTGTGAGCGCCTCAGACTTGTGTCACAGTGAGCAAAATGCAATAAATAAACAATGTACCTACATAGTATAACACAATCAAGCGTAGGATCGTTGGTACTAGCAGAAATATAATTAGTTTATAACAATAATAGGCATATCCAGTAGGCGCATACTGCTTACTTAGTGCATAGTACTTAGCAAAATAAGAACGAAACCTAACTAAAGTCTGTATGTAAATACAGACTGAAAATTTTAATAACACCGACCACTAAAAATCTAAATGATAAATTAGACATAAATAGTGGCATTTCCATTGCAGGTCCGTGGAAGTAGACCTATACCTAATACTTGACAATTCGTGACATGTTTCTTAAATTCTGAGTAGGTACTGATATCATATCCCTATTCTTTCACTGCTATTATATAATATATTATATAATAGCAGTGAAAGAATTATCGTATCGTATCGTAGTATCAGCACAGATTACTGAGTAGTTTGGTATCAAGTCTCATTACTCATTAGTGTGAATTGACATTCTGCGAAAGTGACTATTTGTGAAAGTCACCATGTGTGAAAGTGACATTGTGAGAAAGTCTCTGCGATTTTTTATTTTTTTAAGAGTACTAGCACCATGGGTCACACATTACTAGTATTCTTGTTAACCCCTCCAGCTAAGCGAAGTGCTTGTATTAGGAATGAGTTCACGTCGGTAATGCACTAGGTGGGATTCGAACCCGCTACCACTGGATCGCAAGTCCGATGCCTTAGCCATTACGCTACCGGAGAATTACATTACATTACATTTGTGCGAAAGTGACTTATTTGTTTGCGGTGACATTTTACACACATAATTATGATAGTTAGAGCAAACATGTTGCGATTGCCTGTGCTTGATTGCTGCAAGCAATAACGCATCTTACTGCGGCTATAGGTACTCCGTTTGACTAAACGGAGTACCTATAGCCGCAGTAAGATATATGGAGTTAACAATTAAAATTATATTTAATTGTTGTCTCCTAAGCGGATGGACCGATTTGTGTTTAGTTTTTTTCTTTGAAAAGGTGACTTAATCGAGAGTGTTTTATCTATTATTTAAGAAAATCTGTTCAGCTGTTCGAAGATCACCAGTTCTTTCCTATTCGTTGATTGAATTTTTGAGTCCAGGGTATTTTACATTTATGTTATACGCATTCTACAAATTTCATGGACAATTAACTCACAGTACAGGCCATACGTTTGTGGAATGCATTGCCACTATCCATCAGATGGGCACCAACACTCCATAACTTTAAGAAATTGCTAAAAGAACACTACTCGAGTTGCTGAGTGGTCTCAGGATACCATCCAATTTATTTATATGTATGTGTATATATATATATGTATATATATGTTTTTGTATGTATGTGTATGGATATATATTAATGTATGTAAATGTCGGCGATACGCCAGGGTTTCCATGATTCAGGGTCCATCACAATGAAAAACACGCACTAAAAGTTACTTATTTATTTTCACACAACAGCTGGCACGGTATTAATTTCTTTTTTCACAATCCAAACGTTTTTATAAATAACTTTACAATCGATTTTTTAAACAGATAAGCGACTACAACTTCTTTTATTGCAAATGACTAAAAGTAGTTTTTGATATACAGCTTAATATTCCAAACAAATATGTTAATCAATTTTACATAACTTTAAATGATTTATTTATAAACAAATACTATTTTTATACAGATCGTCAGCAGATGGCGCTGCAATCAGGATTCAATAGAAATTAAGTTTAATTTAATGGATAAAATAATAAAATTTGACACAGAATAATAATATTAATTCTAATAGACTTTATTTTGCTTATTTTTTTGTTGAGTATTTTAAATAAGTATTTGAATCATAAGTTCAACTTTAAACAGTCAAAACAGTGTCTATTAGAACTAATTATTAGAGCTTAATTAATAATACATTTTTACTGTTTACTAATAAATTATTTGAATATAAATCTAATGTATTTTGGATATTTCTATAATAATTATAATCACTAAAAAACAATATTTGAAGATTTGCGCCCATATATACCTTTTTTTTTTTTTTAAATGTGTGGAAACCCCCACGGGTCATCACCTCACCGGGGCCAGACGGCGAGGTGGTATGTCGGACTCGAACCGACTAAAACCACACAGTGTTCCATCACCGGGTCTTATAGCCGGGGCCTCAGGTGTACCCTAGAAAGGAAATCCCTGTGAACCCCGGCAGACTTGGCCGCCTGTTAAACCAGGCGACCCCACTATGAGGCGCAGATGGTTCTATCCCCTCTAGTTTTGAGAGGCGCGCGCGGAACACGTCGCGCCACCGTCTCGGGCCTGCTTCTGCTAGGGTGACAGATAGCCCCTTCTGTCGCCCCCAGGCAAGCGCTCATGGAGGCAGGAGATCGTTTTGCACTCTCCGGCGCCTGGTGCGTCTTCTGCGGGACGGAAGAGTACTTGTTTTCTCCCGTTCCCTCTCCGCCCCTTCTTTGGCATCCATCACTACCTCACAGAAAGAGGCGGCGGAATCCCACGCACTCTCGCTCTGGACCATGGACATAATCATAGTCTCCAGCGAGAGGCCACCCACACTAATGGCCACCGTGAGGTCAACACGCTGCTGCGCCCACGCAGAGCACTCCACCAGAGCGTGGAGTGCGGTATCCTCGCGGCGGCCCCCGCAGTGGTGGCACACAGACGTTGGCTCCCGGCCTATGCGACACAGGTACTTCCCGAAGCAGCCGTGTCCAGTGAGTACCTGCGTCATCCAGTTGGAGAGAGCGCCATGTCGCCTCTCCAGCCAATCCTCCATGACGGGCCTTACCGCCACAATCGTGGCGTGCCCCGCCCATATATACCTATGACTATGATAATAATAGTAATAATTATGTACCTACTGAAGTGTGGGATGTCGTGGAGAGGCAATTTAAACACGTATTAGCACGACGATACCACTAATACGACTGTTATTAGCCTATTACATTATTGTATGCTGAACTAAGTACATCACTAATACTACCACACTACACTACTATAAAAAAACCGCAAATGTTATATGGAGGTATATTATCTACATCTGAGAGTTATATTAATCGCACACTGCAATTCCTCATTCCATTCTTATTCTCTCTTTCCATCCACCGGTTGCCTGGAAGAGATCCCAAATCGCGATAAGACCGCTAACTGTACAATGTTTTTTTTCAATTGTTTTTTATGTTTTTTCTTTTTTAGAATTTTAGTTTATAATAATGTATACCTAGATATACAAATTGTATATTTATAGTACAATAAAGAGTTATCTATCTATCCTTTGATTATATGTATATATAATCAAAGTATCTATCTATATCACGAACATTTCGTAGACGTATTATAATGATCAGTTTCGGCCCAGGTCTACTAAGAGGTCAGTTTGTAGGTCTAACGCGCAACTTCGTCTGCGTTTGTAAATTTTCCCCGTTTTTGCAACATTTTTCATTGATACTCCGCTCCTATTGCTCGTAGCGTGAGAAGAAAGGCTATAGGCCTATAACCTTCCTCGATAAATGTGCTATCAAATAATACTAAAAAAATTTCAAATCCAGTAGTTCCTGAGATTAGCGCGTTCAACCAAACAAACAAACTTTTCAGCTTTATAATATTAGTATAGATTATCTTATTCATAATTATCTTATGTCTAATAATTTAAAACTTATGTTTTATTATTAGACTGTCCGTGTGTGATTTATAATTAAATATTCCCCATTAAAAAGATTTTCAATTTAATTTAAATGGTAGTAGTTGTGTTTACTTATTAAATGGTGGCAGCCTTTAAACAGTGGTTTAGTCAGAAAATTGTTCTAGCTGGCGTTTTAACTTTGCCCACTCAATTTTGAAGGCCAAGGAATAGGTTATTTTATATCATAACTAGCCACCCGCCCCGGCTTCGCACGGGTGCAATGATGATACTACTAAATATACTACAGAATGTCTTTATATACAACGTTCACAGCTTTTTTGTCATTAGACAATACAAATATGTTTTCTTCAGAGGTTACTCTTGAAAGAGCGACATATAATTGGCCATGTGAAAAACACTCAACGCTCAAATCTAAGCCTGCAACATTAAAAGTTTGCGACCCTGCGATTTTTTATTTTTTATATTTATTAATGGTCATTGCAAAAGATATCTTTAACGGAAATTGTCCGGCCCTCTGGCCGGTACCGCCGTAACCGCTATGTATGCATTTTAAATCTGTAATATCTTCGAAAATATTCATTGAACTTACATGCTGGAAAGGGCCATTTTGATCTATATTAAATGTACAATGTATCTAAGGTACTTAATTGGATAAGGATTAATACTGTTTTGCTTAAAATCGCTTCGTAAATAAACCATTATTTCTCGTAAAAAGGATAAAAAATGGTTATTGTGGGTTATCTCTAAGAGATAAACATATACCATCGCGGACTTTTTGGTAGACCTTTTTAAGGTGTACAATACTGTTGTACATTATTTTGATCTATCTCGTAGGGTTCAGCCAGCGTTTGCAATGTAAACGCAAAAAAATGTGTTTATTTACGACATCACATTAGAAACCTCTAAAGTTATCAGCGTTTCTCTACTATATTATGCATGTATTATATACATATAAACCTTCTTGAATCACTCTATCTATTAAAAAAACCGCATCAAATTCTGTAGTGTAGTTTTAAAAATCTAAGCATACATAGAGACAGACGGACAGCAAGAAGTGACTTTGTTTTATACTATGTAGTGATTAAATACTTGACTACATAGGCTTGTATTTTTATACAGCCATATTTATAATAATGATAAAGTCCATAGTAACGGAGATATAGTAAGTGGGCAAAGTCACCAAGAACATATCATTTTCTGCCCAGCACAAATAATCATTTTTTTCACCAACATGGTAACATATATATTTGAATATTTTTAGTATTTAATATGAAGAGTTAAACATATACTGTTGTGTGGTACAAACACAATGGAATATCTTCACGCTTATCAAAATTGTAATTAAAAAATTCCTAAAATATTTTGATATCTTGGGTAAAGTTGCCATGTTTTACGGTACCTACTTATCGTAGAGGAGCAATGAACCATTTAGTGTATTTTATTTAATCAACAACACGGACTAAGACCACCTTTCTTTCTGTTTTCTATTTCTTTTCTTGCAAGATCTTCCTGAGTTAATTAAATTTGTAAGAAATACGTAGCTATCTAGGTATATTAGAATAGAATCAACCAAGAATTAGTGACCATACAACTAATCTTTACTTTTATTAACCTACATTTAACTAAACCATGTTTTCATAAATATACTGACTTACCTTCGTCATTATGTTTATTTCTTTTGCCTTCTTAATTCATTTTGCCTCTCAAGTTTAATATAGGGAAATTATTAAATTACAAGGTTGATCCAATTTATAGTTGTATCGTTATTGAGAGACTAATGGCATAGTTTCGTACACTTCGTCTGGCACACAAGTATGTTATTGCTCATTTACCTATCTCCCTGTCTCCTGAGCTACCGTGTTTATCTACATAATAATAATTCATATATTGTCATGCGTCCAAGTGGCCCGCGCTTCGTCAATCGTGAGTGTCGCACTCGCGTGGCGTGGCTAACTCCGTTAACTACCGTAATGAGCCCACACCTACTTAGTCACACTTAGTCACTTGTAGAATTAGGATATATGCATTAATATGTTTTCTCTAGAAGCGTGTCGAGTCGGCGCGGCGTTGCGGCCATGTCGCATGTCTCTCGTTCTTGTAAACTGGTGAGCACAGGTACAGCGCGTGTAGCCATTATCTAGTAACTGGCTAACAACAACTTTATTGTAAGGAATTTGGGTCTCGTGGCTGTCACTGGGACGATGGCGACGGCGCGGGCGACGCGGCACATCGCCCATGCCTGGAGCGTGGGAGGTGTGCGCATTAGGCGGTGTGTAGCTGTAGGCGCAGTGCGAGATGCGCGTGGGAGCCGTAATTGTCTACTTGCTGACACTCTTCGCAGATTAGTTGGAGGAGCGGCACTCAACGCGCCCTAGTGCAACCGCCCCCCGCAGCCCCGCCACGCTCCCTGCTAGGTGACCCTGTTCAGCGCGCACGTGGCAAGCACAAAACATTTTGTCGTGCTGTTGATTTATGAAATAACCACGCCGTTGACGCTGTCTCAGTCTAAGCATGTCTGTACGCATGGTGTAATTTATACTGTGGTTTAAGACTCTTACGATAAAAAACAGGTGTAAAGACTCCTAAACTGACTTAACTACTTCAGTTTATTTAGTACCTATTAAGGTAGGTATATAATAAAAAGGACTGTGATATTCATTTAAAACCTATCAATTAAAAAACGTATCTTTCTTTTAAAATAGGCACCTACCTAGTTATTATATTAGCTTCAAGACCAAGCAGTAAAACTAAGATTTATTATATGTATCTTACGAAACATGCACTTTTAGTCTTTTAGTGTGTTTTGGGGAAGACCAAATAATTACCTAATTTAGCGCCTGACGCCGATATGACAGGTCCCTTCGCCCCGATAAGATAGACCTGCCGCGGCTTTCAAATTAAGCGTCCCTACTTAGTCGGCTAGACGTCGATGATACACGAGTCACGACGAATTTACTCGCAATGTGCCGTGATGTCGAACACCGAGGAGCTCGTGTGTTATTTAAGAGTAATACAGAGCGGGCCAAAAATGTTTGCACTTTTGAAACATGAATTAAAGACATGAATAACTACGAAAACATTCTATAAATCCGGTTATAAACTCCCGTCTAAATAAATTCAAATTTCCAATAAAAATAAATAAGCAACTCATCGAACTCTCTTGCTCGAAGATTTTAGGTATGCGTACTTTACATGACACCCCTTATTCGCATAATATCAGATTACACACATGTGAAAAAGGTCGTCGAGCCACAAGTGCGCATACTTATTCGTACATCTGTCACCCGCTAAACAAAGAGCACCTAAAACTCGCGTGGATAAACCCGTGTGTCTTTAATATTTGAAAATTTAATTTTAACGAAATGTCGGCTAAACAAAATGAATCCTATCTTATAAGTACTATGCGATTAAGTCTCGATACTCGCAGAAAAACTAACTTTAATGGACACTTAATGCCGCAGAATCAATACAACACAAGTGTTGCTTTTACGTGAGCTATCTTTAACGTACTGAGTCATTAATGACTCAGTCCTACATCTCTTCTACAGCAGAGTAGTACAGTGGAGTTCAATATTTTCAATTATTGTGTCGCGCTACTAGGTTCTAGACGAAGTAGTGAGCGTCATTATAACTACCGCTAGGTATAAATTGTCGATTTAGCAAAAGAAGAAGAATAACATCCATTAAAAATTTAAAATACCCCCGACTCAAAAATCCCACCAACGAATAGAAAACAGTTGATGATCTTCGAACTGAACAGATTTTCTTGAATGAAGTGTAGCTAAAACACTTTCAGTCAAGTTGCCTTTCAAACAAAAGGAAACTAAATCTAAATCGATCCAACCGCTTACATTTTATTTTTATATTATAGGGGGCAAACGACCAGACGGGTCACCTGATAATGCCACAGACAGACCACAGACACAAATGCACATATTAAACTTATAACAACCCCTCCTTTTTTATGTCGGGGTTAAAAATAGATCAAACTGATACTTGTAAAGTACAAGACGTAAAGGGGAATGCCCACCGACTATAGACACTTTGGCCCTGAATGCACACATATAAAAGCGTATGGAAATTATAATATGTACACAAGTATTGCATGACCACACAACGCATCCCTGGACTGGAGTCTCTCTGTAACATTTGTCATCACACTATTTGTACCTATCAAGCTTGGTAGAGGCAAGCCGGTTCAAGTATTTTTATTCTACGAAAAAGACAGTCTACCGAAGATCTGGACTTTTGTCCACCATAAGGAAGAGATGTTAATTTGGAAAACCCATTGACTCATGTTTTTTAAGGTGTGGGAACTCCCGTCAAGTAGTTACACCTACCGAGCACTCGGCGGAGTGATGATGTCTGCATCGGACTGACTAAAACCACACGGTATTCCGTTAGAGGTCTCAATACATATATAGCCAGGGGTTTAAAAAGGGGTTTCTCGGAAGAAGAAATAAATTACAGAGAAAAACTTTTTAACAAAAAATTAAACCGGCGAAAGGAGAAACGAATTGAAAAGCAAAAAATAAACTTGTTATTCTAACTACAACAGGTCTGACAGCACAGGAAAAAATCCGAAAATCGTTAATTTGTTGTTAAGTATATCACAAAAAAAAAGTTTTTGTGATTACAAACTTATATTTTGCGGTTGGATTGTTCACTTTGTCGTACATCGCAACCGCAAAGTTAATTTTGTCTTTCGAAAAAGACGGGCAAAAGTCTATGAGAATTGATTCCCAAGATGCGCCGGAACCCTCGGTGCGCGAGTCTGACTCGCACTTGACCGGTTTTTTGTGGATAAAATATATTTATAACTAGCTTCGTCCCGCGGTTTCACCCGCGCAATCCCTCGTTAAGTTTTGTTAAATTTTCTAATTTTCCGCGTAACTTTCTTAATTTTTTCTTTCATTAGAACCTTATCAAAAGAGCCTTTCACGCGTGATGCCGTGACCAAGGGAAATAGGGATTCATTTTATAATATATATAGATTGTTATCAGATATTCAACAATATTTCATTAGGTTTAAAGTTCTCATTAAAATGGATTAATAAAAACAAACACGAAATATATGCTATAAACCGTCGAGGAATTCCCTTGACGAATCCATTATCAAATCAACTACAGGTCTCCGTCATGTTGTAGTGTCATAAAAACTACATAATATGTGTGCTAAGTTTCAACAAAATCGATTTTGTATTTATAGGCAAATTGGATACAGTGTCTGAAGCAGAAGTTAGAGTGAATGCCATAAAACTCCCAAAAGTATACCCGACTGATCTGGCGGATGATCTACAAGTGAAGAAGAATGTGTTCTTTTAAAACAATTCTTAAGGATTTGAAGCAAGCATTTCCATATGACAATTCATAGGATTGACCTCTGCAATTGTTAATATCGATATTCAGTGATTTGAAAGTCTCCATAACGGCTAGCAAGATGTCTTCTGCTTTGTGACCAGTGTTTGGCAGAAAACAAAGGAATCGTTCAACTGGTTCTGCATTATCTTGCACAAATCTCAAAATTAAAGAAAGCTGATCTACATGTGTAACATCAGGGGTTGAATCTACACTGAAAGAAAAGTATTTAGCCTTTTGAAGTTGTTCCGTTATTGTTGCTGTGACTGTAGTTGCCATAATTTTTATAATTTTTTCGTATGTTGCAAAAGACAAATATGACGTGTTGCCTTTCCCAGGATTACCGAAATTTTGAATATGTTTTGCCAGAAACGGATCAAATTCGGAAATTGCTTCTAAAAGCATCACAAAATTTCCGTTATTTGTAGATCCAAATTTATCTGTCTTGCCACGGAACGAAAGACCACGCGTAGCTAGAGATTTTACAGTCACAACTATTCTAAGCAACACATTGCGCCAGTATTTTCTTTCATCTTCTAACTGATCAAATAATTTGGAGTCAATTCTGGCTTCTACTTGTCCACGGTTTTTCAATTTCAAAATACAATTTTTGTGCCCCAAACTAGTTTCATGGATATGAAGTCTTTCATGTGCATGTTTCCAATCACTGAAGCCTTGTTCCGAAGCAAGTTGACTTTTTCCGTTATCGAAAAGACGGCATGGTCCACAAAATACAGACCCAAGTGACTTCGAGTAAATTAAATAATTTCGAGAAACCTTTTCTCCATTTACAAGATTTGTTTTGAATAAATCTTTGTGTAAAAAGCGATATCGATCATCGGCTCTTCGTTTAGATTTCGAAAATTCTTCGTCTTCAATATTTTGTTCAAAGCCTTTTCTTGAAAAAATATCTATTATGTCTTCAGTTATTAGCCACAGCGCTGGATCATTTTCGACTACTGAAGAATTTGTACTTTGAAGTTTACTGATGGGAGAAGAATCTTCATGCAAAGGTACAGACTGCGAAGCAGTTGAATTTAAATTAACTTGAGGATGCAGAGGAGGAAGTCACGGCATCAACAGCACTGTTAGAGTTGTTAGTGACTTGGTCTTGCGTAATTAAGTTGGGTGCTTTTAAATTGTTATTTTGTTTTTTTTCGGTATTCTCTCCTTTAACTACAGTCTGCAAGGAATGCAAGAAAACATAAGTTTATATTTCTACTCTTTACCTACACAATAAAGAAAAAGTCCAAACTTTGCATATATATATCACTTAAATAATATCAAGGTCATCACGTGTAGGTAAATAAAACCAAACTATCATAAACATAGGCAAACTGATGAAAAAGAAAACAATGTTTCACTTTGGTGTTCGTTCCATCAAAATAATAATGCATAATACGACATACCTACGTCCTACCTATTAGATACCAGCTTTACGCTTCACCCGCGAGATAAGTTGGGACGAGCGGTGAGAGAGTTTTTAAAAATTAAACTCTGGGACGACAGTCCCCAGTGAAGTGTAAAACAGAACTGATTTATTTATCAAAGCTTAAGGCTAAGATACATGATTCTTATTTCTAATGGTGTCGTTAAGTATAGGGTTTAGTGATGTGCGTTTGTTTATGCCAACATAACTCCTCCCCCTTTAAGTGTGAAGCACGCTGAAGACTGTTGCTGCAGTTGCAAGGGCTCTTGTGACTCGAGCTGCTTCGCTTCAGGCGTCGCTGATCTTTCCTTATGGAAACGACGATATTTGTGTATGCTGAATCCTGTAGCTACGATGATGATGATCATGTACAGACATACAGTAGGCTAGCTAGGTTTGGTTGTTACCGTTGATTCTTCTTCTATTAGTTGCAGTACTTTTGTTTTCTTCAAGAGGTCATTAAGGTGGTCGAGTGGGACGTCTTCGATGTTTAGTGTGACTGGTATCTTCTTCCTTGTTGCAGCGTAACGTGTTTGTGGAAGGGGAACACTTTCCTGGATACCTATGAACTTCTTATGGGTGCGCAGCGTCCTTCCAGCTATCTCGATGGTACATCTGTTGTCTAATGTAATGAGTATCACGCCGTTGCTTCTTTTATAGGAGACTTTGTTGCCACAGATTGTCTTTATTACTTCTTCTCGTTTTAGGATGGCGATCCAGCTGTTTTCTTTTATTTGGTTGATTATGTTTTCGTCGAAGTCAGCAGTTGCATACGTGCAGTTATTCGGTTCATTGTGTTGTAGTAATTGTGCGATGCAGTCTTTGGAATGCTGTAGTCGCTGCCACTCGATGTGTCGACAGATGACATCTTCTTCCATGATGTGCAGACATTGCTCGCGAGGGTAAGCGAACTCGTTACTGCCCAAGATTAGGTATGGGTTTTTGGGTATAAGGATAGTATTGTTGTTGTTCGGGATCGAGTATAAATGGAGTAGGCTATATGGATGGTTAATTACCAGAGGGATTTCTAATACAAAGTTCAATGTTTCATTCGTGCTATATGCTTTGACTGTGATGGACTTTTCTAGTAAGTGTATATTTTTCAGTGTTGGTGAGTATGGCAATTGCATGTCACTATTGTCTATATTCTTTTGGATACCTATTAACTCGGCAATGAGGTAATTAGGGTCGACTATGCTCCGTGATAGCTGTCCTATATGAGAGAATGTTATGGCAGTTTCTAAGGTAAGTCATTGCTCATAAAGCTGTTGTAGGCAAATTTCAATCTGATTATATATTTGTATTGTGTATACCTGATTTTCTAATGCCTGGTTCTGCTGATTCAATTCTCTAATCGCTCTACTTATTTCTTTCTGATTTTTAACAATATTTTCTAACTTGCTATGATATTTTGTTACAAAGTCTGACATAATGCGTAATGTTTCGCTTTGCTTTCTTACTGTTAATCTCTTAAGTTCTTGCACTTGATTTTCTATTTTGACAGCATCTTCCTGATCTAAATTACCTGTGATTGCTTTTATTACTGATCCAAGTCCGTTAATTAAGCCTCTCTTCACTCTAGGTGTACAAGTTCTTCCTAAACTAATGGCATTGGAGCCTAGGTATACTAACTTACTTTCTACTTTCTCTATGAGGTATTCTATTTGGTCTCTTAGAACTAAATTATCGCCATAATTAGATGTATTCTTTTGAGTCAACTTAAAAGTATAATAATTTCTACCTACCTCTACGTACATATCTCTTATCTTACTAACATTATAAACTATCACTAAATGGAAGGTATCCACTTGATAGTGAACCGTAGCTTCCCTGAGCACTAAGACACCGTTGTGGTTGTCTATTGGTTCGATTATTGCGGCCATTCCGATGAACCAGAAGGCTGCGCCGAAGGTGAAGGCGTACCTGAAACATTGCCAGGACGTCCTAACATTCTAAAGTGAACCCTAATTGTCTTACCGTTCAAGTGCTTGCCAACGATCTCCGCGATTTGCTCTGGATGTATCCTAACTATGGTATAAGGACCTATGTATCGGGGTTCCAGTTTATTACTACGGGCGCTTTTTGCAACTTGCTTATATACTTTGTCTCCAACCTTGAAGTTGGGCTTCTGTATTTCTATTGCTTCTTTCTATTAACCGCTTGTTTGTGATCTGTCATCTTTGTGGTTACTAATTTTTGCACGTTTTCCACTATTTGCCTATGTTTATTTGTGTATTCCTGATAAAATTCTTTCGGATAATATAATTCTAAGGGGTTCCTACTATTCGTGTGTCCGAATACATAGGCTGCACTAAAAGTATCGGGAATGGAATATTTCCACTATTCCTATCATATTAAAATCTTTTTAATTGAAAACTCCTTCGTTTTCAAAATCGAATACCATTTATTTATTTAAAAAAAGATTCTCGGTCTTCTCACAAGGTCTTCTGAAACTTGTTTAGTCGTTGAGAAAATGGAATTGACTCGAGAAAATTCAAGGGCGATGATTTATTATGACTTTCGAAGCGGTTTAACACAAAACAGTGTGTTGACCGGATGCTTTCTGCATTTGGTGATGAAGCCCCATCCAAAACCACAATTTATCGCTGGTTTGCTGAATTTCAACGTGGACGTGTCAAGCTCAGTGATGATCCCCGTCAAGGTCGTCCAAAAACTGCAGTCACCCAAGAAAACGTTGATGCTGTGCGTAAGCTGATTGAGGAAGATTAACATGTGACATACCGCGAAATTCAGGCAAATTTAGACATTGGCATGAGTCAAATACAAATAATCTTGCATGAACAATTAGGTGTAAAAAAGTTATTTTCCCGATGAATACCGCATTTGCTCTGTGAAGAGCAAAAAGCGGCTCGTGTTACTTGGTGCGTCAGAACTCTTGAAAGATTCCACGCAGGATCCTCAAATGCTGTATACAACATTGTATCAGGTGACGAATCCTGGATATACGCGTACGAACCCGAAACAAAAAACCAGTCACGAGTTTGGGTGTTCGAAAATGAGTTAAAGCCAACTAAAATTGTTCGTTCACGGAGTGTTGCAAAAAAAATGGTGGCAACGTTTGTCTCCAAAACCGGCCATGTTACGACTATTCCTCTTGAGGGACAAAGAACGGTTAATGCAGAATGGTATGCTAGCATTTGTTTGCCACAGGTAATTTCCGAACTCCGTAAAGAGAACTGCAACCGCCGCATCATCCTCCATCGACAATGCGAGTTCTCACACCGCGCACAGAACAAAAGAGTTTTTAGAGCAAGAAAACATAGAATTATTAGACCATCCGCCGTACAGTCCCGACCTAAGCCCTAATGATTTCTATACTTTCCCTAAAATAAAGAATAAATTGCGTGGTCAGAGATTTTCATCACCTGAAGAAGCTGTGGAAGCCTACACAACGGCCATTTTGGAGACCCCAACTTCCGAATGGAATAGTTGCTTCAATTATTGGTTCCATCGTACGGAAAATGTGTCAAATTTCGCGGAGAATACTTCGAAAAGCAATAAATACATTTTTAAATAGTCATGTTGTGTCACTTCCTTGATTCCCGAAATTTTCAGTGTAGCCCTCGTAATAGTTCGAAAGGCGTAAATCCAGTCATAGAATGTATGGTATTATTACATGCGATTATTGCGTATTTCATTAAATTTGTAGGGTCACTTTTGTCTGTGATTCTCTGAATCCTAATCATTTCTGCTAACGTAGAATGTAACCGTTCTATTGGAGAATTATAGTTTGGATTGTACGGGGTAGTAAAGTGAATATGTATGTTATGTATGGCACATATTTCTGTTATCACTTATTCACTTCATTATCAAATTTAGGATCTGAGTCGGTAGTGATTTTGGACGGGATGCCTATGACTGAAAATAGACCGATCAAAGCTTCTGCTATATGTATACTGGTTGCGGCAGATAGTGGTATTGCCTGCGCGTATTTCAGAAAGAAGAGAAAGAGAAATTGTCTATTATCGTCAGAAACGTGATGCCACCGCTACTGTACAAATCCATAAACAAATGTTCCATGGGTTTGTAAGGCGTATCCGTAAGAGACAGTGGTAATTTTAACAGGTTGCGTTCATATTTGGACTTAAGACATTTATCGCATTGATTAATATATTTCTGAATTGATAGCAACATGTTTGGCCAATGATAATTCTTATGCAATGGTTTGTATGTCTCTTGTATACCTCTATGTAATGTTTTACCTTCATGATATTTTTTTATTAATTCTATCTGTTCATTTCTGTTCTCTACTAACGTGACCCTCGTTGTGCAACGTACTAATTTCGGTCCTCTATCACTAAACACAGTTTTTACTATTTTACAGAATAGGGGAAATAATTCTTCATGATAAAAATAACAATAGAATATTCGATCTGCTATTGTGTGTTCCTTAAGAAACTTTATAATTTTGAATACATCCTTTATTATAATTTTACCTGTCGTTCTGTCATCAACACGGTATTCTATGCCAGGACATTTTCGGATATGAAATTGTTTCAATTGCCTGTCTATTGCATCTGGTGTTTCGGGAATCTTGTAGTGTGTTGGTTCGTTTGGGTCTAATTGAATCGAATCCGGTGTGTCTATTTGCCGGTCTATAGATGGGGGTGCTACAAAAATTGTTAAGGTATCTATGAGTGTTTCGATGTCTATTCCATCAAGATCGTTGTCTACGTCGTTCAAAGTATCGGACTGCGTTTCTACTGGTAACCTACCTGTTTGATTTTCGTTATCTAGAATTAAATCTACTATTTCATCGTCGCGTAAAGGTTCTGATTCGACGTCATTAGTGTAAACTATTTGGACACGGGATAAGGCGTCAGCGTTCGTATTCACCTTTCCTTTCTTGTACTCTATTTTGTAATCATATTCGGCTAACTTTAAACGCCATCTAGTTAATTTAGAGTTAGGATCTTTAAGCGTCATTAACCAGGTAAGTGGGCGATGATCGGTATATATTGTAAACTTCTTGCCGTATAAGTAGGGACGGTAATACTTGATTGCCCAAACTATTCCTAATAGTTCCTTTTCGATTGTTGAATATTTCTGTTCTGTTACCGAGAGCGTCCGAGAAGCGTACGGGTTTGTCTGAACCTACTTTTCCTTGCAACAGTACTGCTCCTAACGCCACGTCGGAAGCGTCAGTTGTGAGGATAAATGATATTTCGAAGTCTGGGTTATTGTAGTATTGGGGCATTTGTAAGGACTTCCTTACATTTTTGACTGTATAAATTCTGGGGTTGCTTCGACTTTCGCGTTTTTCTTTAGACATGCGGTTAAAGGTTTAGTGAGTTTCGCGAAATCCTGAATAAACTTTCGGTAGTACCCTACGAGGCCTAGGAAGGACTTAATCTCCTTTTGAGTTTTAGGTAATGGGAATCGCTGTACGGCTGCTACTTTGTCGGCGTTTGGCTTAAGGCCTTCATCGGTAAGGGTATGACCAAGAAATGTCACCTGCTTTTGAAGAAATTCTGATTTATTAAGCTGAACTTTAAGATTATGTGAGCGGAACCTATCAAAAACCTGTCTGCATTTTTCCATATGTTCTTGTAATGAGATGAATGATGATGTACGTTAAGACGTTGTCTAAACCACGTAAGACTGCGTCCATTAACCTCTGAAATGTACTAGGGGCATTTTTGAGACCAAATGGCATTCTCAAAAATTCATAATGTCCTCGGTCCGTACTAAAGGCTGTTTTTTTTTATTTCGTTTGGGTCCACTTCTACCTGGTGATATCCTGAAGCCAGATCTGTGTTGTAAAGTACTGTGCACGTCCAAGTCTGTCAAGTATGTCATTGATATTGGGTAAGGGATAGTTTATTTTATCTTCAATGGTTTTTTCATTAAGCCGTCTATAGTCTATCACTAACCTCCACTTTTGTAGTCCAGAAGCATCGATTTTCTTTGGTACAATGTGCACCGGGCAGGAGCATGGTGAACTGCTTTCCCTAATAATATTTTGGCGTAATAACTCATAGATTTGTTTCTGTATTTTCTGCTTTTGTTTCGGCGCTTGCCTATAATTGCGAACATATATTGGAGAGTCGTCGGTGATTCTAAGTTTATGTTTAACTTGATGGGTAAAGGTAAGTGGTATGTTTTCGCAATAAAATATATCACGGTAATTATAACATAGTCTTTCTATTTCACGTTTTTCCTCTGAATTCATGTGTTCCGTTCTAAGTCTACTAAGGTTATTTTTGAGTAACTCATCCAGGTGTCTACTAGTATGAGAAGTATTAATAAAAGAAATCGAACGGTCGTTTTCTAAAAAAGGAGTTAAATTTATCTTATAATTATTGACTTAACTAATTTTGTTTTCCGACTTGTTAATAACCGATGTTGTTAACACTCCGGATTTCACAGATACTAACGCGAGAGGAAACACGAGCCCGTCGTTGGTTATGTGTTCTGTTAACTCGTAGTCACCGTCGTGATAATTGCACAAGAGATTAACTACCTGTTCGCACTGCGGATAAATAACTATATTAGATCGCATGTCACCTCTTATCGGAATCGTTGCGACATCCGTTCTCAGCACCATGTTTTTCATGTCGAACTTACAGCCTAATGGGGATAGTAAGTTTACACCTATGAGTCCGATAAAGTTTGGGTCGAAGTTGAATAACAGAAACTTATGTGTATAATTACAGTTAAACAAAAGCGGGAGCGATACGTAAGCTACCGTATCATGTTTAGATATATTATGAGCGGTCTTAATGTAATGTATCTCACGCTCAATCCGGGTGTTACGATCTAATATTGCGTCCGGTGAGATAAGTGATTGCGAAGCTCCAGTATCAAGCAAAAAACGACCACCTAACTCTTTAATGTAGATATATGGTAAATGATGTTGGATAAAAATGTTTAAATGTACTACGTTACTGCTTCCTCTTCCGGATACGGGTAAAAATTTTCCTGACTATCCTCAATTTCCTCTACATCTTCCGCTACTATCTCTTGGGAATGCGAAACGTCTTGTAGTTGCTCTACGTCAGATTGGAAGTTAACTTGCGTGTACGGTACCTGTTTGTATTGTAATGGGACGTTATTATTATTATTAGACATGCCCGGCTGATAGGCTGGTTTTGTCGGCCTGCTATTTTGCAGCGGCACCCTGTAATTATTGTTATTGGGTTGTTGGAACCTGTAATTATTATTATTTGGTGACTAGAACCTGAAATGATTACTTGGAGCTGTCAAGTTCTGCCTATTTATGTTAATGTTTTATTTATTTTTGTATTCAGAAGTCTTTCTGTTTTTCTGTTTTAATTCTTCTTGTTTAGCAAGGACTATTGATTGTTCAAGGGAACCTGCACTCTGTACGCGTAAGTTAAGGGCTATAATGGGATCTAACTGATCTAAGAAGACGTTAATGGCCATCTTCTCATAGTATCCCTTCTTACTTTGATCTATATTTATTAAAAAGTATGTTAGTTCTCTTATTTTATCTGCAAAAGATTCAATATCTGATTTTTTTGTGACTTGCATTAGTTCTTGGACTATCTGAACTTCGTCTCTAAATTCACCAAACCTACGAGTAAGTGTTTGTTTAATATCTTCCCAACTATTAAAGTCGGAACATTCCGATGAGGCTTCAACGGCTTTACCGGATAATTTGTTTCGAATAACACAAGCAATACTAGGGCTATTACTATTCTCTACAAGATCTAGAGCATTTTCGACACTCTAAATATAAAAATTTAAGGTTTTCTTATTGCCATCGTAATTAGGTATCAAAAAGGCTGGATTTTTATAGTCTATTGTTACCTTTTTGCCACTTCTACATCGCTCTTAATTTGTTCTTCCGTCATTTTAACTCACAATACACACCAAAAATTCACACAAAATATAAATTGATACACAAAGATATGAAACACAATATAAAAACAATGAACAATGTACAGGATCACGTAGTTAAGTGAGTTTGTACAGGAATCTCGAGAGTAACCAGAGGTTAATGCTTACCTCACGAGCATGCCAATTCTCAGGGGATGAATTCTGCTATTCACTGCTCTGTGCTGTTCTTGAATTCGATAGGGTCTTTTAATCGCGTCGCGGACGTCACGTTCCGGGATTTTACCGATTCGCGAACACCGTTTTCTATTGACGCGATCCTACCGACTGCGCCAGATAAGTTGGGACGAGCGGTGAGAGAGTTTTAAAAATTAAACTCTGGGACGACAGTCCCCAGTGAAGTGTAAAACAGAACTGATTTATTTATCAAAGCTTAAGACTAAGATACATGACTCTTATTTCTAATGGTGTCGTTAAGTATAGGGTTTAGTGATGTGCGTTGCTTATGCCAACGTAACTCGCGTTAAATCGAATTTGCCCGCGGTAAAAAGTAGACTACAGATGTTTTAATACAGATCATTGTAGTGTACGAAATTTCTTCAATGTCCGTTCACCTGTTTGAGTAATTGAGCCAAAAAGAGCCAAACTGTTACATTTATATTAATAGTGGAATTATTAAGAAAATTATCATTTATTAAAAATATATATATATACGGTCGAATTGAGAACCTCCTTTTTTTTCGTCGGTTAAAAAGCAACAATGCTCCCGCCCGCACGATTCCGTCTGTCGCCCGCTCTCCGCGCCAATATCGGAATAAAAGATTATTTTCTACACATTTTATTGTAAAATTACTCCAGTATGATTATATTATAATATTTATATAAATATAAATGTTTTCAGTGACATTTTGTAATGGTTGAATTAATTATTTCCAAATAAGAATGTAAAAAAATAAAAAATCGAGTGTCTACGAAAAACAAAGTCTATTTAAGTAGATAGATAGTAGATAGTAGGTAAGCTATATTGAAGGTTGAACCATTAATTTTTCTATTTTTGTATCATATTGATACAGCGTACCTAATTAAAATAGAACTAAATTTTACTAACCTCCTCCGCCGTGATCTCTGCTAGGTCATTGTACCTAGTCGAACTTGTCGGTTCGTCTGTATTTTTATTGAAAAAGCTATCAATTTTAGCTGTTTGTTTGACAAGCTTTTCTTCCTTGTGTTTTCTTTCTAAAGCTTTTCTTCTGTAAGCGTGGCCGCTTAGTTTTTTTTTGTATGAGCCATGTCAGTAACACTAACTAACAGTAAGCTTAGTTAGCTACGAGTTATGTTTTAACTCGTAATTTTGAGTTAAAACAGCTAGCTAGTTAGCTACAAACTGCTCGATATTATAAAATAATTTGTAAACACTGACTGATAGGTACCTAAGTTTTTGAAGTCCAAAACAAATCCTGATAGTTTGATGCGCTGGTTAGAGACAACTTGCAACAACTGAAGCACGAATTGCGTCACCCCCGCCCCCCGCCTGCGCCGGCCCGTACCCCGCCGTCGCTCTCTCTTGGATATGAGAACGAAAACGACACGTGCAAATCCCGACCAGCCCCGAACCCCCGGGTCGGGACGCACGACGTAGTCCGACGGACATACCGCCGCCGCTCGCCCCCCACTGCCGGGGCGCCTGTCTGTAATACGATTTCCCCGCGTCTTGATGTCTATCAAACTTACAACCAAATGAGTTGTAGTTTTTGTTAATTAGGTAAGGTAGGCTTTTTTATTTTTGTAGGCATATAAGGTCAAAAAAGCTGAACGAAGTGCGTCCTTCGCCGCCCCTCGCTGCCTGCCGCCCCGGGCCATGGCCCTTTTGGCCCTAGGGTAAATACACCTCTGACCCTCAGGCCAGCGCTTATGGAGGCCGGAGATCATTTTGCACTCCGGCGCCTGGTGCGTCTTCTGCGGGACGAGAGAGAAGTAGTTCTCTCCCGTTCCCTTTCCTCGTCTCTTTGGCATACATCACTTCCTCACAGAACGAGGCAGCGGAATCCCATGCTCTCTACTCATACTATCCAATAAAAAAAGAATTATCAAAATCAGACTACCCTGTAAAAAGTTATGCATGGTCATATATAAAAAATAAACAAATATACCAGTTGACTTGAGAACCTCCTCCGTTTTTTCGTCGGTTAAAAATACAAAACACACGACTCAAAATTATTTCATAACCAATTAATCGAATTATTGACCTGCCAAATCTTGACAATGTCGATTTTAGCACCCGCTGTTTTTCTCATCCATTCAAAGGCATTATAATATAATATTCTAGCGACCCGCCCCGGTTTCGCACGGGTGCAACGTAGATACTAATATGGATCAGTGTGGAGGTGGATTAATAATATTGTGATTATGATTAGTCTATGCTACAGGATATCTTTATATACAATATTTACAGCTGTATTTTGATGAGACTGTACAAACATGTTTTCTTTAGAGGCTACTCTCGAAAGCGCGACATATAACTGGCCATGTGAGAAACACTCAACGCTCAAATCTAAGCCTGCAACGTTGAATGTTTGACCCTGTAACTTATTAATGGTCATTGCAAAAGAACGGTAAATCCGATGGTATTAGAGAATCCGGGGAATTAAAACATCTTCTTTAGTACCACATCCGGCAAGTATTGTGCACTCTATTATGAAAGTTTTAAGGGATTTTATCAGCAATCGCGTACAATTACATAATTTAGGCGGATTAAGGTTCCTTAATAAAAAACAAGACAACCTACTTTCAACACCAGTTTATGTGGAGAGAGTCCAGACGGGTTCAAAGAATTAAGAAATTCTGTGGGAAAATGAACAGCCTCTTCAAAATCGAGTACAGTGTTGACTGAGTAGTATATTTTCGTTGGTGCATCAATCTTTGAAAGAATCAAATTATTCACCTTATCTACCTGTTCGTTAGTAGGTGACAGAACCAAGATATAGTCTTATAACTTATGTTATCAATGTCGGGATAGATACTGTTGACTAATTCTTTAATGTTATTTATTAAAACACAAAGGTTTTGATTGTTAAAACACAAAGGTTAATCCTTCCATTATTTTGTGTTAGATCTCCATTGCCAACTTTGAGCAAGATCTCTGAAAAAAGCCTATTCTCACGTGAAGATAACGAAACTCTCATGTTTGTTTTAAGTTCCAATTTATTGACGTGTCGCCAAAGTGTAAGATCTTTTTAATGAACCATTTATTTCATCAGCACATGTACCTCTAGTCACAACTGGTAGAATTCGACGTACATAAGCCACCTGACAACAAAATTGTACATCCACCTATTGCTGAGTTTTTGCTGCGCAAATCGCGCATTGTTCTCTACAATGCTTCCACGGAAGTCTTGTCCGACATGGTGGCTTCGTCCAAAACTATTAGTGAGTAATCACGCATCAATTTTCCCGTACTGCTTTATTTAGAATTTAGAATAGAATGCTACAGACACTGTTAGTATCATCAGTAGCAATCTTTAGCAGGAGTTTAAACATTGCGTGTGCGGTTCGGCCTCCTAAGTGTAGCTGCAATGTAAATTTTACCAGTAGATCTGACTTTGGTTAAAAGCAAAATGGATTAAAAATGTTTTCCCTGCGCCTCCTGGAGCATCAAGGAAAAATAATTTCCCTTCATTCTTATCAATAATTCATGGCAGAATTTAATTTATTTTCCCATAAATTAGTCTGTGCGGGTGATTCTCTGGTTCTCTGAACTCTACGTCTATCCCGTTCCTGGCTAAAGGGAGTTTCACGCTCTTCTGACGATTCTCTGTCTTTAACTAAACGCACTATTCCTTGTGCTCTATGCTCACTTGTGATCTATGTTTGAAGTACATCTTCCAGACGTGACTGAAATACCTCTTACTCTCAGTACAGAAAAAAATTAACGATCATCAATAACAAAAGATACTCAGTTCTTTTTTGAACTCAAATAACCTTAGAATTATGATAATTAAAAAAATATTATTTAATGAAAAATTATCTTAGTACTACAAACTTACTTACTATTAAAAAAAATGATAATCAACAAAAGAAACTCACAAATTATGTAACGTTACAGATATAGGTAATAATTTATTTCTATGAAATCAACCTTGCCCAAGTAGCTAAATAGATAAATGAACCTAAATAGATTAATAGATAAAAAAGGGAAAATAAAAATCTTTTTAACAATAAATTAAACCGACGAAAAACTAAAAAGCGAAAAATAAATAAATCTTTTAAGTCTTAAGTATTGAGCTTATTTACATAAACTATCACGCTGGGTTGACGCTAAACAACAAACTGATTAATTATCTAAATTTTACTCACTCAAAATAAGTTTATATAAAATTTGATAGTTTAAGTAAATAAGCTCAATACTTAAGACTTAAAAGGTTGATTTATTTTTTGCTTTTTAGTTCTTTTCATAGGTTGAATTTTTTGTTAAAAAGATTTTGATAATATGATTTTTTTTCATCATTAGCTCAGCTACATGATGTGATGATGATTCTAAACGAAAAAACCTCATAAAGTAATGAAAAGTAAACAGAAACACTATTCGTTCCTACAATTTTCGAAGGTTTCTCTTAATTTTATCAGGATCCCATCGTCAGATCCTGACTTCGTTGATATGGGACCACCCTTGAGGTATATACCCTATCTAACAAAAAAGAATAATCAAAATCGGTTCGGCCCGCGTTTGCAGTGTAAGCTCACAAAAATATATTTGTTACGTCATCACATTACAAATCTTTGAATTTCTCGACTTTTCTCTACAATAATATGCATGTATACTAGATATAAACCTTCCTCTTGAATCACTCTGTCCATTGTTGAAAACCGCATGAAAATCCGTTCAGTACTTTTTCAGTTTATCGCGAACAGACAGACAGACAGGCGCGGCGGGGGACTTTGTTTTATAATATGTAGTGATGATGTAGTGATGATGATGTAGTGATAAAGCACTGAAGATTAATTTTTTAGTTAAACGTGTTAACGCGGCTGGAAGTAGGAAGGTGGATTTAAACAAATATTTTTGCATTTCATAGCCCAATTTTATTGTTAGTTATAGGGCAGGCTTTTGAACCATCACGCTACGACCCTTAGGAGCGGAGCAGTGACCACAGAGGAAGGGGAACGGCCAGTTGGAAGTATATCGCGTCCGTTGATCTTGAACCACATACTTATTACCTACGAAATATTATATAATTTTACTGAATACTTATAGAGTAATGTTAGCAACAACCTCATCACTATAGCTATAAACTATCACATCACTCCAGTGTTCGTTATGCATATATCTTATAATGGACGCCTAGCCTTTATATCATCCCACATATGCGTTATCAGACGGACTGTAGCGAGCACATTTTACATACTTACATAATTGCACTTAATTAGATAAGTCACATTTATAGATTAACTTTATAGATTAAGTAAAACAATTATATGCACGCACCACATTAGTATATAAGCATGCCTGTACCTGAAATAAATTAGACTAAATATCATCTCGAGTCTCATTACACTCCTAACCAAACACTGGTAAACGGACCAATGGCGTTACGTCACCGGTGGAACTACTCATAATAATGTAATAATGTGTTAATTCATTATTATTAAATAGTGATCTGTTATATCATCTACTCCCTATTTCTAACAAAATAATACGAGTTTTTTGAAGTGGTGATAACAGTAATATAATAAACATACATGTAATACTGACTATACTATACCTAGCTGATTTGACCAAAGATATTTGCACCTAATTTATCGTAAGACCCATGATATACCATATTTCAGCAAATAAATATGGTATACAATGGGTCTATTGGTAAATGGTATTTGAATTTGATGACGCGTAGTCCTGGCTTTAAGACAGGGGTATTATACACATTTATACAATTACCTCTGTCGCTAGAATGAGATTGTAGATTGTGGTAGATGATGCGTTGGGTGTGTCGCGCAGGGCGAGACAATACTGTCGTGGTACAGCAGCGAGGGGCGCGTGCGTCTGGGGGACCGGTGGGGCGGGCGCGTGCAGCGGCTCGGCGACGGGCGGCTCAGCCTCGGCCGCGGCTCCATCAACGTGAGCGCCGTGCGTGAGACTGACTCCGGCCTGTACCGGTGCCGCGTCACCTTCCCCAACCGCACGCCGCCCGCGCGCAACAACGGCACCTTCTACTACCTCGACGTTGACGGTACACGCTACACGCATACTTGTTGATTCAGCTCCTGTAATTACTTCAAACGCAGATCACGCCTTTCCGCTTCAGCACGATGTCAGACTTATTATTTTTCTTTGAGGAAATAAATTAATAGTTAACATTATTTCCCATCATACAATACACAATTACTTACTATTTTTATTCCATTCTATTACAAATAAAGGTTTAGGATACTTAAGTTTTAAGAAAGTAGCTATAAAAAATAGCTAATTCCTGCTGAAATGTTAGATGTGACAGTTTAGTAGAATACATGAAGCGTACTAATATCGAGTGAAAAACTTGTTCAGGAGGTAATCTAATAGTAACGCCACCGATGAACGTGACGGTGCTGGAGGGCGATCGCGCCGAGCTGGAGTGCCTGCCGAAGAGGCCTGAGTCCGCGGTGGCGTGGTACAAGGACAGCACGCCGCTGAGCGAGTTCCCCGAACTGGCGCTGCGCAGCGAGCTGCCACCCAACGGCAGCCTGGTGCTGCGTCGCGCCGCCTCCTCCGACCCCGGCGAGTACGAGTGTCGGGTGCAAGACCCCGACGGCGCCACGCAGAGCGCCGCCGCCTTTCTTGATGTCCAATGTAAGTACCTACTTGTTACAGATGTCCCATTGACCGACCGGCTCGTAGACTCCAGCCGGCTGCCAATGCTGCTGGCATGATGTTTTAAATGGCAAAGTTTGTAGGAGGTTATTAAATAGCTCACCTGGCAGCTCGTTCAGCGTCTGACTTCGTCAAAACTTGCTGCAGGTGTAAAGGAGGGGTAGAACGTTAGCCCCGCATCACGCGGGTCCTAGGTCTCCTTCCAAAGAAACACGTTCTAATTTAATAATAAATAAAAATAACTGAAAAGCAGAGTCTATCTGATTCCATAACTATTTTTTAAGAATTTTTTTAATGTAAGGAAAAGCGAGTCTGAATACAGCAACCACGTACTCACGTACAAAACTGGGAAAACTACCAGCAGTCAACTCCAAGGCAAAGTACAGCAGCACGATTTATAGGTTATCCTAAATATATACCAGAAACAAGCTGCTCACACAGACAACATAAACTACTACGACCTCAATATACGCAAAGTTACCTCTTTAAAAAACACAGGGTAATTATTCTGGGTGATGGACAAGGAGGGTTTACGCAGTATCTTACAAAATCTACTAGGATCAGAGTAGGTATGCTGTATTTTCTTATATAAAACCCAATGCTACACTAGAGATAATTTTAAGTTTCCCGAAAAATGAAATCGTTAGTTTGACAAAAAATGACACACAACTATGTATTGGGTGGATGCTGGAACAGAAAACCGCGTCATTTTGACTTAATCTACATCGTTGGTTAGCATCAACTGCCAACAATATCAATGAAGTGCCCAGAAACAGGTTTTTAAATGACTCGAAAATTAATTATTTGTACCGGTTCATATGTAATAGTTATAAGAATGTATTGTACATGGATAGGAATTGAAAAATGGAAGACTTGATTAGAACAAAGGTAGAAATTCAACTAATTTATTTCGTGTATAGTTTTATTACTGTCCTCCGTCAGAATATCAATGGACTGCTTAACAAATCTGACATGCTCTCCGTTTGCCTGAATATTAATTATTAAGGGTATTTCTGTTGACATAGTGTGTATTACTGAACACAACATGATGGACGGTGAGGAAATATATGTGAACTTGACTTTCATAGGGTCCCACAAATGAAACACTCCACACTGCAGTTACTTTTAATATAATATTACTTATTCAACAGTACTGTAAAAAGTGTTCAATTAATTACTTGTTTTCTGGGACTAATATACTACGGCAGGTAACCAAACCATAGTGCGAGTCAGCCGGCCGGCATAGCGACATCTATCGACACTAGGACAAAACTTTAAATTGTACATATGTTATAATGCCAAATTATAAACTCGTCTCTTTTTACATGCGAACAAGCAGGCATGGATGTTCGTGTATCTTATTTATAAAAATCTTTTTAACAAAAAATGAAACCGACGAAATAACTAAAAAGCAATAAATAAATAAACCTCTTAAGTCGTAAGCTTAATTACATAAACTATCAAATTTTATATAAACTTATTTTGAGTCGGCACCAAACAACAAACTGATTAATTATCTAAATTTTATATGTACCTACGTAAAAATGTACATGGCTATACGTAGGTAATTAATCATTTTATTATTTGGCTCCGACTCAAAATAAGTTTATATAAAATTTTATAGTTTATGTAAATAAGCTCAAGACTTAAGAGGTTTATTTATTTATTGCTTTTTAGTTATTTCGTCGGTTTAATTTTTTGTTAAAAAAGATTTTTATTTGATGATTTTTTTTCATCATCAGCTCAGCTACATGATATGATGATTACTGGACGCAAATCCCTGATAAAGTAATGAAAAGTAAACAGAAACACTATTCGTTCCTCCAATTTTCGAGGGTTTCTCTCAATTTCATTATCAGGATCCCATCATCAGATCCTGACTTCCTTGACATGGGACCACCCTTGAGGTATACCCTATCTAACAAAAAAAGAATAATCAAAATCGGTTCATAAATAACGGAGAGAGGGCTGAACAAACCTAAAAAAAAAATATATATATATACGGTCAAATTGAGAACCTCCTTTTTTTCGTCGGTTAAAAAAATAATTGGAAGGTCCGTCACGATATTTCCAGCCGTTCAATTAGCAAAACTTTAGAATGCTCTGCAGTTGAGTTACTTGATCATTAAATAGTCATTATATGTATATGTAAATAGGCCACCAAATCATGCAGTTGGCTCTACTACTAGTTTTTTCATAACATTTAATAAAATATCAAAGAACGTAAGCTCAAATGGTAAGAAAATTGTCTTGTGTGGAGACTTCAATATTGACATTTTAAAAGCAAACTAGGCTCTCAATAGAATTTAAGGAACTGTTAATTAGTTATAACTTAAGATTGCAATTTAATCAAACTACAAGATTTGCTAGCAAAACTTGTATTGACAACATAGCCCATAATATAAAAGCGTGCGTACGCACTATCAATGAACTATCTTTATCAGATCACAGTGCGCAAGTCGTTAAAATACTGGTAAATAAAACGTGTACAATAAAATATTGGTAAATATTGAAAAGAGATTACTCTAAAGAAAATCGAGGAATATTTATAAAATATTTAAAACAGTTAAGCAATAACGATGTTTATAGTTGTGTGGATCCAAACAGTGTTACATTTGGACAAGGGACTACCGGCTATAGCGTTGTATATGGACATATCAAAGGCATTTTACCGCGTCGAGCATAATACCCTCTTAAGAAAAATGAACGTGTATGGTATCAGAGGCAATGTGTATGATCTTGTAAAATCATATCTTTCAAATAGAAAACAATACACAGAGATTCGTCAGCTGAACCCACTGTCAATGACTGAAGAAGTCTTTACATCTAAAGTTAGGACTGCTCAATTCGGTGTCCTACAAGGGAGTATTTTGGGCCCCTTGTTCTTTCTTGTATATATAAATGACATGCCTTCAATAACCAATCATGACATCACACTATTTGCTGATGATAGCACAGTGCTATTTAATAATGATAAATTAACTAATTTAGAACTTGACACTAATCAATCCTTAGAAAATATAGTAGACTGGCTTAAAATAAGTAATTTAATGATCAACATCGATAAAACAAAAATTATGAATTTTAGAATACGTACACAATGCACGGCTCTCTTAAAATACGATATCATGATAGAAGAAACTGACTGAACTAACAAAATTTCTAGGTTTACATATCAATAACAAATATAATTGGAAATTACATGTTGACTATGTCTGTAAAAGACTAAGTCAGTTTTCATAGCATATTATGCTCTCAAAAGGTTAAGAAAAATAGCAAATCGAAAGGCTCTTCTGGCAGCATACCATGGCTATGGTAGGTCAACCCTAACATACGGTGTAATATTTTGGGGTAATAGTACAGACAAAGACCGGGCATTTATAGCACAAAAACGCTGTACAATGGCTATATCCAATCTGCAGGAAACTCGGTGTGTATCAAATTTTAAAAAACTTAACATTTTAACTTTGCCAAGTTTATTCATTCTGGAGGTCTTATTATTTGTCAAAAAGAATTTTGAGCTATTTAACTATCGTAAGCGTATAAGACATGAGGATAAATTGCACATAGTCGCGAGCAAGACTCATCTGATGCATGGAAGTATATTCTGTGCAGCTTCACGTATTTTCAACAATATTCCGAGAGATTTCAGAATGGTTAAAGGAATAACTATGTTTAAAAAGGAACATTATGATGTTGATTTTTATTCAATGTTATTATACAGTAAAGGATTACTTATCTGATAAATCTCTGCTCCATTATCCCAATCATGATGTATTCAGTATTCTCTATTTTTACATCATTATTGCCTGTTGACAATTTCTGTGACATATTGACATAACTTATATTATTCTTTAATGCATGTACCTATATTCAAATTATTATTTATTTATTTATTACTATTGTATGTCCAGTGGGCGGGATATAGCTGTTCTAGATAACATAAACTATAATACCGGTATTATCGTTTGATCCACAATGAAGAATACTATTACTATTACTATTTTGCGGTTGGAAAATTAACTTTGTCGTACATTGATGTATGGAAGAGTATTTTTAGAACCGCAAGGTTAAGTTTATCTTTTGGAAAAAACCGGCCAAGTGCGAGTCGGACTCGCGCACCGACGGTTCCGTAAAATATTTTTATTATATGATGTAACCAAAAATTTACGGATTTTGCAATTTTTTCTTTATTTGTGCTATAAGACGTTGCTTCGTACCAAATTTCAAGATTCTGAGTTCACGGGAAGTACCCTGTAGGTTTTGATTCCCTTGCGAGTGTCGAAAATTTGCGGAAATTTGCGGCATAAACGGCTGTATCTTTTGATTGCGTTGGCATAGAAGTTTGATTTTTTTCACAGCTCCAAGCGACAATAGACCTGAGTACTTTATATAAATTCCAGCTTGATACCTCAACGCTTTCCTGAGAAAAAGGGTCTTGACAGACACACAGACAAACGGACGGACAACAAAGTGATCCTATAAGGGTTCCGTTTTTTCCTTTCGAGGTACGGAACGGCAAAAATTTTCGATAAATTATTCCCGAGATGGACGTACTATCTACATACAAGTTTGTTTGCTCACAGAACCCTCAGTGAGCGAGTCAGACTCGGTTTCCACACGAAAAAAAATTAAGACTCGCACTTGTTCGTTTTTTTTTTGGGTATACATATAATTAAAATGATGTTCACTAAAAGTATAAACATGTTGACTAATCTTCATTTAATTCTTAAAATTGCGCAAATAGGTACATATAGTGCCAAAATAGTAATGTCAAAATAAAATTTTCAAAATGTATGTCTAATCTCACCTCACTAATGGATGTAATGTAATGTAATGAAGTTCATTAATATTGAGTGGTAAGTGTGTGTTAGCCGAATGAGACTATCTGTTTGTTATTGCACGCACTCATTTCTGTTATTTGTTTCCAGACAAGGCTAAAGTGGTGTACGCGCCGAAGGAGCGCTTCCTGCCGTTCGGCAAGGCGGCCAGCTTGGACTGCCACTTCAGTGCCAACCCCCCCCTCACCAATCTACGCTGGGAGAAAGACGGCTTTCTGTTCGACCCGTACAACGTGCCTGGCGTATTCTACAGTAGAAACGGGAGCTTACTTTTCAACCAGGTTATTGATTTATTTGATCTATCCTATTAGAAACGTCATATTATTATGTAGTGTATGATTTCTAACCCGCAATGTTGACATCCTACTCGGTATTTAAAATCCTTAGTTTAAACTGATCAGAAACTAATCGGAATCTGGGATGATATTGGTAAAGTTGCTTGACTGGTAAAACAAAGTTTAAATAAAACCTAGTTAAATTTAAATTTTTAAATCTTTTGTTTTAAAATATCGATTTTCCATTGTTTATACAGTGGCCAGCTCGTGTCTCTGTTACATGGTGTCCTTATTTCAACTGTGATCGAATATAATTCTGCATCTATGGTAAATTTTTGTTGGTGAAATATCCCGAAACGGGTTACACCGATCGTATCTATCTTCAGACAAATTCGGTATGGAATGTTTACTAACAAAGCGTTGCTAAGCAACCACTGACGGGCATTAATAACCTGGTTGCAAATTATACATCTTTGAAAATATTTGTTGTTGCGACAACAAATAATTGTGACAAAATATAATTTGGTTAGGTACGTATTTAAAATAAAATTTAATTAAACCTTTAAAATCATTATATATTTAGGTATCATAAAGAAAGGGTGGGAAGCCTCTCGCTAGAGACCATGGTTCTGTCCATGGTCCAAAGTGAGAGTGCATGGGATTCCGCCGCCTTGTTTTGCGAGGAGGTGATGTTGGCTAAAGAGGCGGCGGAACGGCAACGGGAGAGGATAAGTACTCTCCCATCCCGCAGAAGACGCACCAGGCGCCGGAGAGCGCAAAATGATCTCCGGCCTCCATGAGCGCTGGCCTGGGGGTAACGGGTCGGGCTGACCGTTACCCTTGCAGAAGCAGGCCCGAGACGGGGACGCGACGTGTTCCACGCGCACCTCTCTGATCTGGAGGGGGGTTAGGCCCCCCCGTACCCCATGATGTGGTCGCCTGCTAAAGGCGGCCAAGGTCTGCAGGGGTTCCCGGAGGACTCCTTCCTAGGGTATACCCGGGTTCCCCTGCAATAGACCCACTTGTGACGGAACACCGTGTGGTTTTAGTCGGTTCGATTCCGACATACCACTTTACCGTTAGCTCCGGTGAGGTGATGACCCGTGGGGGTTTCCACACGATAAAAAAAAAAAAAAAAAAAAAAAAAAAAAAAAAAAAAAAAAAGGTATCATAAAGAAGTAAAGTTTGTTTGTTTGGGTGTAATTTCTAAAGGAACTAAACAAGTCATTCGGAAATAGATTGTTTTATTACTTCGGTCATACTGAAAGTTTCTGGATTCTGATAAATAAGACCAGATATAAGGCTTATGATACATTTATTGTTTTTCAAAGTAAATACCCTCACAGTTTATACATTTTTGCATTTGCCGGAACCATTGCAAAAAGCAGTTGGATCAATCTTGCTCATGGACCTCTTCAATGGCTTCGTGGAACATATTCACCGCCGATTCAGGGCTCGTTAAACGTGTGCCTCTAAGTCTGTGTTAAATTTTAGGAAACAAAAAGAAGTCGCAAGATGCAAGGTCTGGACTGTATGGCAGATGCGTCATCAGTTCTACATTGAAGCCTGCAAATACGCTTCCGTTACCTTAGCGGAATGTGAGGACGCGTTATTGTGGTGGAGGCCGATATCATTCTTAGAAGTTTGTGAAAAGCATCCTTGAAGCAATATTAGTTCGAGAATGCTTTTCACAATCTTTTTCTAAGATTGAGTAAGCAAGTGTTGACGTGTACCAATCTGCGGTCTTTCGTCGGCAAGTCTTCAAAAGGAAAGAGCCATTCAGCCGAATGACTTTTTTTCCGGTTCAAAGCGTTATACCCGTGTTTCGTCACCTTTCGTTAACACACTTTTGTTACACTGCAAATGTAATTAATTGTAGGTAAAACCTCTTCTAGAAATGTTTTAATTTCTACCACTTTAAAACTTTTTTTCTCTTCTAAAAGCTTATTTTCAATATTCTATTATGGGGTCACGTGCACATTCCCATTTCCCCCGCCACGTCTGTCTGTCTGTCTGTTCGCGATAAACTGAAAAACTACTAAACAGATTTTCATGCGGTTTTCACTAGTAGACAGAGTGATTCATGAGGAAGGTTTAGGTGTATAATTTGTTAAGATTTTATGTAAATTGATTGAAATATGATGATGATCGTTGAAGATGTCTCTGCTACCCGTGGGAAGCCGGGGCGGGTTGCTAGTCCATTATAAAATAACCAAATTGTTGTTAATCTGCGAAAGTTAAAGAGATATAGGGTTGTAAGTCGTATAGTTGTAATTTTTAATTTGCTAATTCTTGTTCAAAGGTATTTTTATACATATATCGTATTTAGCAGTTAGATTGAGTTTCAGCAAACGCAATGACAGTAAAATTTTAAAGTAAAACTAAGAAATAGAGGTAAAATTAAAATTTTAATTTTGATATCCCTAAATATGATGACATGGTTTGTTTACAAAGATTCCATATCCAATTTGGCTCAAGTATAGTGTTATGTTTTAGTGAGACAGCATTGACACATTATCTAATCATCTAATGAAAATGAGATTCAATGATCATTCATCATCATTTTTATTATAAACTTGTGTAGTTGTCAACATATAAGTATGTGCATCAGGTGGACGAATCGCACGAAGGTGAATACTCATGCACGCCATACAATTCGCTGGGGTCGGAGGGTCCATCGCCCGGCGTGCGCGTGCGCGTCCAGAAGCCGCCTGCGCTATCGTCGCGGCCGCAGCCACTGTACGTGGCGCGCCTCGGCGCCACTCTCACTCTTCCTTGTGCCGCTTCAGCGCGCTCGCACCACGACGAGCCTACCGTGCATTGGGCCCGGGTAAGTAGCTCTCCGTTGCACTCTCTATGATTAGTTCACACAATATGTATTTTCACATTTGTGCAGAAAGATGGAGGCGAACTGCCCGCCGGCCGCCACATGCAGAACCATAGCAACCTTACTATCATCGAGGTTGCGGAGGAAGATCGTGGCGTGTACGTTTGCACCGTTAGTAATGAAGCCGCTTCCGTCGACGTGGAGACAGAACTGCTCGTCGAGAATATGCCTCCGCGGGCGCCCTACAACCTCAGTGTCCGTCCTTCTGTCGACTCGCTTCATCTCTCCTGGGTGCCGGGTAAGATGTTACCTTTTACCGTTTTACTTTGCTTTTAGTCCAGCTGTGGTTAAAAATGTATTTTAAAATATGTTTTTACCCTACACCAGGTCACAATGGCCTCGAAGTGGACTACAATGTGTGGTATCGCGAGAGGACCGTGAGTGAATGGCGAACCATGAAAATCTTGTCGCGAGGCGTAACAGAGGCGACGCTGGTGGGGCTCCGACCCGGCACCGACTACGAGCTTCGCGTGTTGTCACAGGACCTCATCGGAGATGGACTATTTAGCAAGCCTGTATTTGCAAGAACTTTCGGTAAGACCGATCGGTCGCGCTTGTATAGGACAACCTCAGGCAATAGGTTAATTTTTGTTTAATGTTTAACTTCCAAAGCTATTGTTGAAGGTTTCACTGAGGAAGAGACAATTACCGGGGAGCAGATTCCATACGCGGCCGTTACCACGGAGGTGTCGGAGGAGCTGGGTACCGGAGGCGCGGGAGAATCCGACGAGGCCGGCGGTGACGAGCTGGAGGTGACAGTGCGGCTAATCGACGAGGGCGCGCTGGTGCGCTGGCGGCGCGAACCACACGACACTTCGCGCTGCACTGTGCGATGGTACGAGGGCGCACCACCCGGTGAACACCTTCTCGCCACCGGCCACACACACCACGACTATATGCTGGGTACGTCGCTGCTCTTACACTCTAAGAGAATGTGTGAAAACCCAAATTAAATGCCGCCTCAGAGTCCATAAACAGTTAGAGAGAGTCCTATTTAGCTTTCTGGTTGCTCCCTAAAAGAAAATTGTGTTTCGAATAAGTGGTAAATTATTATTATTAAATTTATACCATACTAGCGGGTTGCTAGTATGGTATAAATTTAATAATAATAATTTACGCGCCGGCTTCGCACGGGCAGCAGAGACATCTTAAACAGTCATCATCCTTTTTTTTTTTGAGCGTGTGGAAACCCCCTGGGGCCGTCACCCCACCGGGGTTTTCAGTAGGGCGGTTTGTCGGAATCGAACCGACTAAAACCACACGGTAGGAGGAATCCGGGAACAGCTTTTATTAAGACATCCGGAACCCTCCTACCGCCTGCCCGCAAAAGCGCGGGCACCATCTTCGGTTAAAAAACCTCTCAATTAGGCGACGTCCAAGCACACGCGGACGCCGCCTCCTCGCGGGGGGCCACTATAGCGGGTGGAGGGGAAAACCCGTCCCTTCCACCCGCGGCCACACTCAGGGCGGCATGAGGCGCTGGTAAGCGCGCCTCCGCCGCCGGGTTCGCCATTCGCCAGCGGCGAATTAGGTCCGAGTGGAGATCGTCCTCCCGGATCCTTTCCGCCGCCTCCTTCTGCGAGATGACTCACAGAAGGTCGTGACCGCGGTAAAATTCCTGTCGCTACCGGCCATGGAGCGTATGACGGCCGGTAGCGAGAGATCCCCTCCGATGACTGCAGTGAGGGCCCGACGTTGCGTCGCCCGGGCGGAGCAAACCGTCAGCGTGTACTGAGCCGAGTCCTCACTACAGTCGCAGTGGTGACAGGCGGGACTCAGTTCCCTCCTAGCGACCGAGTGCAGGTACTTCCCGAAGCAGCCGTGCCCGGAAAGAACCTGCGTCAGTCGTAAGGAAAGTGTCCCGTGCTGCCGCCCCGCCCACTCGGCGATGACTGGCTCGAGCGCCTCCACGGCGGCAAAGCCAGCACGTGGAGCCTCCAGCCGGGACCACCAACGAGGCGTGGTGGCTCGGCGAGCGGCCTCACGCCATTCGCGTACCTCTTCGGGCGGGGGCCGACTGCCGCTTCCCGCCCGGAACTCAGCCGTTCGCCGATATACTTCGGCGAGCACTTCTGCCTCCAAATCCCACGGGGGTGTCCCGACCAACGCGCACGCCGTCTCCGTCGACACGGTGCGCTATCCGCGTATGGCTCTAAACACCATAACCCTCTGAGGGCGCCAGAGGCGCGCCCTATTCTGGGCGGTCAGAGCCTCCGCCCACACCGGTGCACCGTACAGTGCCATTGACCGGACAACCCCCGTGTACAGCCGTCTCGTAGCGACGCTGGGTCCGCCCAAATTGGGTAAGAGTCGCCCAAGGGCGGGCGCAGCGCCGACCAGCTTCGGAGCAAGCTGTCGGAAGTGCTCGTCGAAGAGCCACCTGCCGTCGAGGATCAGGCCCAGATACTTTATGTGGGCCTGAACCGGTACGAGGACCGAGTTAATCACGATAGAGGCGCCATGGGGTGGACCACGACGGGGCCCATGGAATAAAAGGGCCTCCGTCTTATCCAGGGCCACCCGCAAGCCCAGCGCCTCGATGCGCCCGACCACCAGAGAGACTCCCCTGGTGCAGGCGCGCCGCCTCCTGAAAGTTCACCCCCCGGGCTGTGACCAATGTGTTATCGGCGTAACAGATTACGCCGAGCCCGGGGGGGAAGTCACCTTGAAGGGCCCAGTCGTACCCCATGTTCACCAGGAGTGGTCCAAGGACAGACCCCTGCGGAACACCGCACGACATGGGCCAACGACTCAAAACTCCATCTCGGTCCTCGTACATGACGGTACGCTCCTCGAGATAGTCTGCCACTAGCCGCCTCAGGTACCCTGGCACTCCGTGATACCGGAATGCTTCCCTGATGTAGCTGAATGGCAGACTATTGAACGCGTAAGCGATGTCCAATGTCACCGCCAACAGCACGCCGCCACAGCTCACTACCTCTTCGGTCACGGCCCTTAGGCGCAACACAACACCGACCGGGGGCAAACGGACTTTGTTTTATAATATGTAGTGACTAGCCGTCCCCGCAGTTTCACCTGCGTTTATGGTCACTGCTCCGTTCCTATTGGTCTTAGCGTGATGATATATAGCCTATAACCTTCCTCGATAAATGGGCTATCTAACATTGAAAGAATTTTTCAAATCGGACCAGTAGTTCCTGAGATTAGCGCGTTCAAGCAAACAAACAAATAAATTCTTCAGCTTTATATATTAGTATAGATTACCACTCCGACAACCCGACGACGGTAATTTAGCTAATAGTGCCCAAGAGATAAAAATCTTTTTAACCGACGAAAATCTCTGGTTCTCAATTCGACCGTATATATGTATATTTTTTTTTTTTTGGGTTTGTTCAGCCCTCTTTCCGTTATTTATGGACCGATTTTGATTATTCTTTTTTTGTTAGATATGGTATACCTCAAGGGTGGTCTCATGTCAAGAAAGTCAAGATCTGATGATGGGATCCTGATAAAATTGAGAGAAACCTTCGAAAATTGTAGGAACGAATAGTGTTTCTGTTTACTTTTCATTACTTTATCAGGTATTTGCGTTCAGAAATCATCACCTAATGTAGCTGAGCTGATGATGAAAAAAAATCATCAAATAAATAACTATAACATTTTTAAAATCTAATTTTGAGTCGGCGCCAAATAATAAAATGATTAATTATACCTACGTACAGTTGGTTGTTTGGCGCCGACTCAAAATAAGATTATAAAAATTTTATAGTTATTTATTTTTTGCTTTTTAGTTCTTTTCGTCGGTTTAATTTTTTGTTGAAAAGATTTTTATTAACAAAATATTAAACCGACGAAAAGAACTAATAAAAATCTTTTCAACAATTGAGAACTTCCTTTTTTTTTTCGTCGGTTAAAAATAAGAGTTTATTTTGATGCTCAATCTTTTTTGTTGCTAGTACTTTTAATAAGCCGTTGGCTGTCTTTTGACATCGACCAAACAAAGTTCACGGAGTACTGGTCGCGAGGAACATAGTCGGTGCCGGTATATCAGTTGGGTGATTCAAACCCTCTTTGTCTCTCCCCTCCCCTCCCCTTTGTCTAAACCCTCTTGTCAGGGATCAGACCTTTTAAATTCGCAAAATCGTCCAATTTCCATTTACGGTTCGTCTGATTGCAAGCTTTGCAAGAGTTTGGGTGAAAGCAGCTTGTTTGCTGATATAGGTAACAAGACTGAACCATATGGAGTGGGGGGTAATAGAAACAACGTCGTATCGGGGTACTGTATATAATCCGACTGGTCTTATAACGAATACAGGTTCCGAACAATATTATGCATATATACCCTACATTACACCTCCACTCCACCCTTAAATTTAAACTCAATAACATAACAGCCTAATTGATGAAACACATAAGGCAATTCATTATTACAACTTACATCTAATCAATCTCGAAACCATATTCCACCATCTCGAAGAATTTTTATAATAGGTGGCGCGTTAGTGTGTTGCATCTCGAATGCCTCAAGCCATTTAGATGTCGAATCAACCAATATTATATAGGTTTTTTCCTTTATAGGACCCAGAAAATCACGATGCTGAAATTAGCGACTTATTCGGAGCGGCCGATTCGCAAAAAGAGGTTCTCAACCTTATACTCTTTTTAACATCACAATCATTGATTTGATTAAAGACCAAATGTTAATAATGTGGAACTATTGGTAGTATCATCAAAACTAGACGAAGATCGTGGTCGATAGTATCGAGATCAAAACTGTTGGGATTAAGAATTAAAAAATTGAACGGGCCTAGTTTTAAAACGCGTAAAATAATCAGTTTCGAACGTGTTAATTTGCTGAAACACTTAACTGAACTTTGCACACTAATTAATAAAGTCATAGGTAGCAGACAAAATTTCGTAGATTGAACACCCTTAGTTTATTTTAATATAAACATTTTTTGCGTAGTGAGCGCAGTTATTGATGTAAAAAATTTGTCTTATTTGTTCACAATTTTTTTAGGAACGTGTGTGTTCGGTTGTTAAACGGCTCTTACACTTTTATTAAAGAACTTTTTTTAGACGTTTTTTTATTGAATTTTTAAGGTTGAGAAACTCTGCTTTTTGCGAATCGGCCGCTCCGAATAAGTCGCTAATTTCAGCATCGTCAGAAAATCTATGTGTAGGCGCATTTACGGCTGAGGTAAATATGGCCAATGTTGGGGTGTTGAAACGGTGGCGCGTGCGCCTCTAGCGAACATGTCTCGCAGCCACGACACATGGCCTCCACATCGTCATCAATACGTGGCCACCAAACATACCTCCTAGCCCAGCTCTTCGTTTAAACCATACCAATGTGGCTGCAATGCAACGGTTTTAATACAAATTGACTTAATGATTGAGGTATAATCATTCTATTGTCCCACATTATGCAGTTGCCTTCACTGTACAACTCATTTCGTGTAATAAAATATGGTCTAAGCTCGTCATCGTCACAAAAATACAGCCAGCCTGATTCTATGTAAACTTTGATTTTACTAGGTATCTTTCGAGGTAAATATCCTTAGAGGTAGCCTTACCAATGTCATAGTTTGTTTTCGGTAAAAGGTTTTTAACAAAATTGACATACGTGACTTCTCTAACCGCGGTATCCTCAGCAACTTTCGATGGTAAACGCGATAAAGCGTCAGCGCAATAATTTTTAGAAGAAATATAATTATTCAACACTAGCAACCCGCCCCGGCTTCGCACGGTTACAAATTATATACCAAAACCTTCCTCAAGAATCACTCTGTCTATTACTGAAAACCGCATGAAAATCCGTTCAGTAGTTTTTCAGTTTGTCGCGAACAGACAGACAGACAGACGTCGCGAGGGACTTTGTTTTATAATATGTAGTGATCATAGCTGTACTCGGATAATAGTATCGTTGCAACCGAGAAGTTGATATAATCGGTAGGTATGCCTATTTTATCACCGATTATATACATTAGGGGTTTATGATCCGTTCTCAATGTAAACTACTGGTGATATTTACGTATTCCGTAAATAATAGCTAACGCCTCGCTATCAATTCGAGAGTGAGCCAGTTCACCCGATGTGAGCGAGCGCCATGCATATGATACGGGCCGTTCGCCGGCCTACACCGCTGGCGTCCGCCGTCAACTAGTGGTTGTTCGGGTGAGTAATGCATCAGGACATCACCACTCGCCAGAACCTTCTGAACCTTTTGGAATGCGCTGTGACATTGACTACTCCAAACAAATTTCGACCCCACCTTTAATAACTCGTGTAAAGGAGCAAGCATTGTACTTAGATTTTTAATAAACTTTGGATAGTACATAATCATGCCTATAAACGAGCGTAGTTCTACTACGTTTACGGGTACCGCTATCTCTAAAATTGCCTTAATTTTATTTGGACAAGTATGGACTCCATCCTTACTTATCACGTACCCTAAATAAGCAACGGATTTAGCAAAGAAGTCGCACTTTTCTTTTTTTACTTTTAACCCTTATTTTTCTAAGCGTTGAAAGACTATTTAAATTCTGTAAATGAAATTTCAAAATTTGATGAACCGGTTATAATAATGTCATCCAAAAACTGTCACCCCTACTTGTGGTGGTAAATCAGCAAACACGTCATCCAAACGACGCTGAAAAATACCCGGGCTTGACGGTAATCCATACACCAAGCGATTATACATGAATAAGCCCTTATGCGTGTCAATAACCGTATCCTTCTTTGAGTCATCAAGTAAAAATTGTGCATAGCCCTGGGATAAATCAATTTTACTAAATCTTTCGCCCCCGTGCAAGCGAACTAACAAGTTATCCACTCGTGGAAGTGGATAACGGTCAACCTCTAAAACTTTTTTTAACGTCAATTTATAATCTGAACAAATTCCCATGTTATCGTCCTGCTTGACCACTGGTACAATCGGCGTAGCCCAGTCGGCGCCAAACAACCAACTGTACGTAGGTATAATTAATCATTTTATTATTTGGCGCCGACTCAAAACTAGATTATAAAAATTTTATAGTTATTTATTTAATGCTCTTTTCTTTAGTTCTTTTCGTCGGTTTAATTTTTTGTTAAAAAGATTTTTATTTGATGATTTTTTTTCATCATCAGCTCAGCTACATGAGGTGATGATTTCTGAACGCAAATACCTGATATAGTAATGAAAAGTAAATAGAAACACTATTCGTACCTACAATTTTTGAAGGTTTCTCTCAATTTTATCAGGATCCCATTATCAGATCCTGACTTCCTTGACATGGGACCACCCTTGAGGTATACCATATCTAACAAAAAAAGAATAATCAAAATCGGTTCATAAATAACGGAGAGAGGGCTGAACAAACCAAAAAAATATATATATATATGTCGAATATAGAAATGAGGGGTTATTAAAAAAAAAGGGCAGACCCGCTGACCCTGTTTTGGGCCATCGGTTCTGCCTACATTGTCATAGGATTGTCACTTCTATAACTGTTGTGCTACGCATATATAAAGCTAGTAAAATAGTTACACAAATAGGTTAGCAATAAAAAGCAAGTAAATTAAACATCAGAACATCTATTTATTTAAAATCAAATTAACATAGTTTACTTACAATGTTACTCCTTTCGATGTCGCCAGCAAAGTGAGTCCCTCGACTCAAATCACTGGCTTTTATATTGTACTCCCCGCCATTTCAAAGTTTACGTCACATTAACACGTGGCTGGAGTTTTATTACAAAATTACTATTTGACGTTATAATTTAGCTAATTAAATCAAGAGTTATTTATTACATATTTTTAAATAGCCCAAAGGTTTATTTAAAGGTTATTTTGAATTTATAAAAAGGCTTTTACATTCGTAATAACAACACTTCCGGAACAATCAAAGATTAGTTACTTATTATCTTCTAATAAACTGTTTAAGATCTACCAAGTATGCAAGTCATGTTTAGTTATATTGATGTGATAATATTATGAAGTAGTTTTACAATAAATACCCACATAATTGAATACTAACATAATTCTATGCAATATCATAGTTGAACTCGAATTATAATTGTTTATCAAATTAAGAATTCTTTCTTATTGAATCAATCAGCTTTTAGTAATGATTTGGAACAAATTTACAAACTTATAATAATTTAATCATATAATCATCTAATTATTGATGCGGCGACACGGCCATACTGTAAGAGAATATAATTTTGTGAGGCTTGGCACTTCCACAGTACACACAAGCCTAAAATTGAAAAATGAATTATTGGAACTGGTTATATGTATCACTGCTCATTCCACATGAAAACAGTAAGGTAGATTATTACTAAAGTTATTACAGCTCATTCCACATGACAACAGTAACATGTTTTTTTTTTTTTTTTGTAATAGGATAGGTGCGGGTGAGATCGGTGCTGCAAAATGCAGAGGCCATAAGGGATAGTGGTAAAGGTCGATGCTGTGCTCTAGGCGGTCTCGTACGCCGTGGTACACAGGGGATTTTTAATTCTTTCAGGATAGGTTCATTAGTGGCTTTATTGGT
>OY982566.1:25733934-25801872 GCA_963859945.1 Euplagia quadripunctaria | reverse complement strand
ATAGACCATCTCCCTTTGTTCGTCACTGCGAAACTCTCGCTTCACCACTACTACGTCGGGACGCTCTTTTCTTATGTATGTTATTTACGTGACTAGAACTGATGAAGTAGTACGGTTATGAAATGCCTTGATCGTCAATCGAGTTTGCAGCGTCTGCGATGCGTACACAAAAATCAGCTGAAAATGATACGACAGCTGTCTTTCTTCGCTAGTACAACATCGCCCTTCTTACCGTTTCGGATGACGTTCGTGTCTCGTTCGGTTGCGCATCGGGCAAAATCGTGTTGTAATGTAATGACCTCAAAAATATAAAATTATCCGTGCATCAAAAATGGTGCAAGTCTGTGAACGACATATTAAAATTGTAAACTGACTACCTTAACTGTATTTCATCAGAATTTTAATTGAAAATTCTTACAAGAATGAGTTCGTGATAAAAATATATAATATTTGAACTATGATATTTTAAATTAATTTAAGTATATAAAATACGAAAAAAAATAATCTCTAAATATAAATTAACTATAATTATGAATTTATAAAAAAATATTTTGAATATTACTCTTAAACCTAAAAGGGTTAAAAGACAAAAAAAAATGTTTTATTACGCTCTACGTGTAAAGGAACGTAGTAATAAATGTTTACCAGGGTGTCATAAGTTGCTTGAGTTGGCGGGAGAAATCGCTTCTTTACATTTTTTTTTGCTCTTTCAACTATTCGTTAACTGTTCTTAACTTTTACACCAACTGTTCGATCAAAATTTTTATTTGTGCGATCTTAGTTTTTTTTTTTAATTATAATAAAAAATTACCCTCAAGTTGGCGGGGACAAGTTCTTTTTTACATTTTGTTTTTGCTATTTCAATTGTTCGTTAACTGTTCGTCATTGTTCGATCAAAACTTTTAATTGTTCGATCTTAGTTTTTTTTTTATAAATAATATAAAAAAAAATCTTTCTTAAGTTGGCGGGGAGAAGTCGTTTTTTAACCTTTTTTTTGCTATTTCAACTGTGCGTTAACTGTTCTTCATTGTTCGATCAAAATTTTTATTTGTTTGATCGTAGTTTTAAAAAAAAAAAAAAAAATTACCCTAAAGTGGCTAGGTTTAGGTTAGGTTAGAACTGTGACCATAACGCACGAGCCGAGCGAGCGAAGCGAACGTGCCGCGGCAGCGGCCGGCGAGTGCCAGAACCGAATTTTATGACAAACGAAGTACTTGGTCAAACCGCCAAAAAAAAACTAAGGTCGAACAAAAAAAAAAATTTGATCCAACGATGAAGAACAGTTAACGCACAGTTGAAAGAGCAAAAAACAAAAAACGACTTCTCCCCGCCAACTTAAGAAAGCAAATTTTTTATTTTATTTATAAAAGCAAACTAAGATCGAACAAATAAACATTTTGATGGAACAATGACGAACAGTTGAAAGAGCAAAAACAAATTTCAAAAAACTACTTCTCCCCGCCAACTTGAGGGTAATTTTTTATTTTATTTAAAAAAAAAACTAAAATCGAAGAAATAGATATTTTGATCGAACATATAAGAACAGTTGAAAGAGCAAAAAAAATATGTAAAAAAGCGACTTCTCCCCGCCAACTTAAGACAGCCTCACATAAACCATTACATGTTATAGAAACCATTGTTCAACAGAACATCTATTTTAAAACGCAATATTTGATGTCAAAATAAACTCATTTGACTTTTATTTTGTATATTCTGTGAATTAGAAGTGTGAATGTGAACTTACCAGTCATGAAAGATGTGATGAACGTCTAACGAAAACAGTTTCTAAGAATTGAAAAACAAAACAAACTTATCAGATTAAACAAAAATGAAACTGCTATTTTTCCAAATTATTACTCTATTATTATTAATTAAATCTACGAATCTACAACTTCTTATTAACGTACGGAAACCAGGTGAGTATGACAGCACCGATTATTTTAGAAGTTCGCAGATAAAGAAATGTTGTTTCCTGACTATATTGTTACACATTAGTGATCAGATAGCGTGTGCTCCGCTCGACAATTCGATTATCATGAAGTGTGACATTATGTGCAGGGTGGCGATGTTATGCAGAGAACATAACAGCGAACGTGTCGGAGGATACAATCACGTTGGAATTTATGAGGCTCGACGGCGTCTTCATCTCGCAACTTGTTGACTTCACTAATGTGAGTAGCAGACTTACATCTTCTGTTTCATTTCAGCCTCTTGTGTAATTTTTTTTTATTATAATGGTGCAGGAGGTTGAAGCTATGAAAGTGGTAATACCTGGAGAGGAAGAACTGGGACAGACAGGCCACCAGACATTGTGCTTCCTTACACATGCTGCACAGGCTGATTTCATAGCACCTGATGCTATGGCTAAATTAAGACAGGTAAGAATATACTTAATAGTTACTCATGTAAAAATAATGGAAAACTATGTTCATATATGTCTAGGGATATAAATATAAACTGCGACATATACAACATGTCCCAAAGTTCCATTATAAGCAGGCACCAGAGGGTGGACCTGCTCATGACTACATAAGAAAAAAAAAAATCTCAATTTGTTTTTTAATTACGGAAAAAAGTTTAAATCCTTCGAAAATTGACCCCTCTTTTCATATTTTAAACTACTATAACGACAATTTTTCAAATATTTGTTTTTTTTTTTATTTAATTAATTCAAATAGCACTGCTATCCACCGCAACCCTTAAAAATCCCAGAATGCCTGTAGTTTTAACAAAAATCAATCAAAAATATTTTTTTCCCTAAAATTTTGAAAGATTTTTACTTACAGTCCACTTCCAGTCATTGTGGTGTAAAAAAAATGTAGGCTGTGGTATCACTCCGGTCGAGTTGGCCCATACATGCAGAAGCATGGCTCCCCATGATAATAATATCCTTATATGTTGTCTCCAAATAATATCCTTGTATCTTGAACCACCACTTAGGTGGTCAGAAGTTCCGACTCCGGAACTTAGGTGTAAAGATGTAATACATAATGTCTTACAATGAGAGGTTTTTCAGTATGCAGCTAAATCTGGAGATCCATCAGTTGCTATTCATTTAAGTATCTTCAATTATTGAAATTCTATATATTACACTAGCTGACCTGGCAAATGTTGTTTTGCCATATAAATTATTTCTAGTGAACATTTGTTTTTGTTATTGTAAGTACGTGAGGATGGGGTCTATGACTGAAAGAGGAATGCAGCGCAGTGGACGATGACAGCATTATAAAACACTAACCAATCATTTTCTTAATTCAATGTACTTCATTAACTTAACTGACATATTTAAAGTTTATCTCTTAAAAGTTAAATGTAAATAAAAATCTCACGATGCTTGGTGACCTCAATCGAGTCTCCCAGCAGGTGAGCCTTAAGATGAACATGGACAAGATGAAGGTTATGTCAAATGTTCATGTGGTGTAGGCACCACATGGTTGAAGACTCGGTTCTTAAAGTTGTTGACGCATATGTATACCTGGGACAAACAGTCCAACTAGGTAAGTCCAACTTCGAGAAAGAAGTCAATCATCGAATCCAACTCGGATGGGCAGCGTTTGGGAAACTTCGCTGCATCTTTTCTTCCAAAATTCCTTAGTGCCTGAAAACCGAAAACAAAGGTTTTCAGGCACTGTGGAATTTTGGTTCAACAAATTTTGGTCACAGTCGCTCAACGAGCTATGGAAAGGGCTATGCGTGGTGTTTCTCTGCGCGATCGAATCAGAAATGAGAAGATACGCAGACAAACGAAGGTTACCGACATACCGAACGGGTCAGCAAATTGAAGTGGTAACGGGCGGGGCACCCAGCACGTAGAACGGATGGTCGATGGGCCCTAAAAGTTCTGGAATGGAGACCACGGACCGAAAAGCGCAGCGTAGGACGTCCATTATCGCGGTGGACAGACGACCTGATAACGATCGCAGGACGTCGGTGGGGTTGTCTAATGTTTACCCGAAGATTATATACCATAATCATCATATTTCCGAATTTCATTTGCCCGAATGTTTTGTTTGCCCTAAAAGACATATGACGTACATTTAATTGCCCGAAAGTTAGATACTTACCATAAGATACGAGTGCCATACGTATTGTTTTTCATATTTTTAATTGCCATAATAATTATTAGACATAATATTTAAACGCCATAATGATTATTAGACATAATATTTAAATGCCATAATATTTTTTTTTTTTTTTTTTGTTTTTTCATGTGGAAACCCCCACGGGTCATCACCTCACCATGGCTATTGGTGAGGTAGTATGTCGGAATCGAACCGACTAAAACCACACGGTGTTCCGTAACAAGTGAGTCTATCGCAAGGGACTCGGGTATACCCTAGGAAGGAAGTCCCCGCGAACCCTAGCAGACTTTGGCCGCCCTCAAATAGAAGGCAGCCACACCATTGGTAGCGGAAGGCATTGCCCTCCTTCCGATTTAGAGAGGCGCACGCGGAACACGTCGCGCCACCGTCTCAGGCCCGCTTCTGCTAGGGTAACGGGCAGCCTCACCCGTTACCCCCAGGCCAGCGCTCATGGAGGCCGGAGATCATTCTGCGCTCTCCGGCGCCTGGTGCCTCTTCTTCGGGACGGGAGAGTACTAGTCCTCTCCCGTTCCCTTTCCGCCGCCTCTTTAGTGGACATCACTTCCTCACAAAAAGAAGCGGCGGATTCCCAAGCACTCTCACTTTGGACCATGGACAGAACCATGGTCTCCAGCGAGAGGCTTTCCACACCGATAGCCGCCGCGAGGTCGTGGCGCTGTTGCATCCACGCTGAGCACTCCACAAGAGTGTGGATTGCAGTATCCTCGCGACAGCCTCCGCAGTGATGGCACGCAGACGTTGGTTCCTGGCCTAGCGACACAGGTACTTTCCGAAACAGCCGTGGCCGGTCAGCACCTGCGTCAGCCGGTAGGAGAAGCTGCCGTGCTGCCTCTCCAGCCAATCCTCCATGATGGGTCTTACCGCCACAATTGTGGCGTGCCCTGATAATGATTATTAGACAAATATTAATAAATAAAAATAGTGTAATGTTTGGTATAATAAGAATAAATTTATTTATTCTTCTCTTTTAAGTTTAATGGTCACAGTTCTAACTCAAATGGCACCTAACTAAACTACGTCTGGGTGGTTTATAAAAAAATACCACGAAGGGGATGGAGGGGTCCATTCGCTCGCTCAAACGACCCCGCCATCCCCTTCTAACCTAACCTATCCGAGTCGGGTGCCTTAAAGTTCCGATTGCATCCAGTTTCTCCTGATATAACAACCGTTCCACACCCAATGTCGATGGCAAATGATGTTATGGCATATGATAATTAGGGCTTACAATGATTATGACAAATGATGTTATGGTAAGTGAAATGATGATGATGATGAAATAAAAAAAAGTGATACATATTTTTTATCTTAAATTATGACAATTCAAAAAAAAATGAACATCAATCTCGAAGAGCAATCGAGTGTACGATGTTTTTAGTCAGTCCGTCTTTTGCCAACACAAACAAACTGGATGGTTTGCCCACGCGTGAACATGCCACGTATAATCGTCGGTGTAAAAACAGGGTGTGCCCTAATTTAAGCCACAAACAGACATCATTTGGCCTTGTGACTTATTGATTGTCATTGCGAATGGAAATCTAATTGGAAATTGAACGGATTTGAATTCAATTGGCACCTTTGTGGGAATCATTGGGATTCGTGGCAGCATTACGTTTTCGCCTCGAACCTTGCTATTCAAAATGCTGGCATCGACAATGTTTTTCATAACATTTACTATATATATAAAACTATGTTTACTAACAATGTTACTACCAATTAGCGGCCATCCATAAATTACATCACACGTTAAAGCGGGAGGAGGAGGTCAACGAAATGTGACAAGGGGGGCGTCAAGCTTCATGACATCACCATGTCAAAATCTAAAGTATTAAATACAAAACATTACCTGGAAATGATTAGACTAGACACACTAGTACACATTTATTTAAAAATAAATTAGAACTGATCTATTCAGTTCTGGGTTTAAAATTGAAAAATATGTCCCACAAAGTGACCACCTGTGACAAGTGTAATTCGTGTGACGTAATTTATGGATGGCCTCTTGCCTACACAGTAATTATTTCATCTTGACATTTTAAACTGTATATTTAATGAATTGTTCTATGGCTATGGCTACTAGAAGAAAGAGATTTTTTCAGAAAAATCCAGGTACTATCCGGGTAGCAGAAGAAGACAAAGGATGGCGACAAACAACAGCTACAGCATGGGCAGGACGCGCCACACGTCTTCTGTCCCCACCTGCAGCCAGACACTGTGCTGCGGCACGGGAGCGCGTGTATCTCCGTGCGGCCGACCTGGCAAGATGGGCGCCTAGACCTGGTAACTAGAAAATATATTATGTGCAGTGTCATGGTGTCTCTGACATCGGACCTAATCCATTATCCCAGTCATAGCACTGTAATATAGCATAAATTTGACAGGAAATCCAAAATCCGTAGTTAATGTCAGCCTGCTGTATCAAACTAGTAGTACTTGTTTTTGTAAAGTAACAAATATTTTACAGGGATAACTTTTTTTTTTACTTTTAACTTTTTAAAGTACATCATAGTATGTAGTTATAAAGTCTGGCTTTAGTATGAGTAAAAGGTGATACAATTCTTAAAAGTAAAGCAAGCAACGTCAGGCAATTCAGAGGTATGTAATACTTTTTTTTTTTTTTTTTATGGTGTAGGGGGCAAACAAGTAGACGGGTCACCTGATGGTAAATGACTACCGCCGCCCATGGGCACCTGCAACTCGAGAATCACAAGTGCGTTGCCGCCCTTTAAGGTGGGAGTAGGAGAAGAGGGGGAGGGGGGGGGGAGAGATGAAGGACGGGAATAAGGGAGAGGGAAGGGTTAGGGCCTCCGGTAACCTCACTCACGCGGCGAAATGCAATGCAAGCATTGCTTCACGGCCGGTTTTCTGTGAGGCCGTGGTAACGAGCGGAGTCGAGCCGGCCCATACGTGCCGAAGCATGGCTCTCCCACAAATAAAACCTGTTCGTGACCGCGTTAATTCCTGTTTAACATAATACATAAATACATAATTATAAAGCAAGCAAGTAAATTAGTAAATATATTGTTGTAGATATGTTATTATTTTATTATCCAGGCATGGAACAGTCATCATACAGCTCATCAGTAACGCCATTTCCAGCACATGCGCTATTGACAGACGCAGTAGATGGCAAGCCTGCAGTTGGTGCCTGTGTCACTGAAAACGACAACACAAAGGAGTGTATTTGTCATTTAGAGGTAGGTATATTATTTTCGTCATTGTGTTCCTAAACATTGTGTCAAAATAAGTGAAGCCTTAGAACTACTTTTTTACTGAGTCAGTAGCCTCTAGGAAACTAATTATTAATAAAGGCATATGACTAGCATTAGCAAGTATTAGACCTAGGCCAAAATAATGTGGTTGTTTATTTTTGTTCAGGTATGTGTCAACTGGTACCCGTGTGGTCTTAAATACTGCAAGGGCAAACCACAAGGGGGGCTGAGCTACAGGTGTGGCATCAAGACATGTCATCGATGCTACCGGTATCATTTCTATGTTCGAAGACGGGACGTCTGCCAGCACTACACGTGACAACGACACAGCTGGCCACCATGCCAAATCAGACACTGCCAAATGCTCTATCTAGTCCTTTTAATATTTTTCATATATTTTTATAAAGACTCTTGTAGAAACTGCGAGAATATTGTGCTATCATTCTTGTGAATACTGTTACAAGGCTACTGTTTAGTTAATAAGAAATAAACTTTTTGAATGCTATTTATTTACATATTTCTATAACTACTTAAAATTAAATACAGTGATCACCACTGATACTAACCAAATAGTTAGTCTACATAAATATCATCAAGTTGGGATAACTTTGATCTGTATTTTGAAGTTTGTTAAGCTCTTACAGAGATCCCTGACAATAATCCTGTTTTCTTTTGACATCTATTGGTTAAAAGGGCTCATATACAAAAAATTATAATTTAATAACATCCTGGAAACGGCTCATGTCGGTTCTTTCTCAGCACAAACTGAATTTTCCTTTCCATGTCTTCATTGTAAATAGCTTTGCAGCGTTCGTGATTCAAACGCCTCCTTGTCTGGAATATTGATAATATATACTTAAAAAATAGTACAGTTATCAGTACAGAGTACCGAGTATTTGCCATATATTACCTGAAAAGGTTTCTCATAGTATCGGGTCAGCCTGAACTGTTCCAAAATTCCTTCTTTACCAAGGATTCTATTGACCAGCCTACACGCGTCATCTACGTTGTTGTTCTTAACGAACACTGTGCGCGCAATAAACGACGGATGTCTGTTTGAAAGCAGCCGCAATGTTACGAACATTTTTGTAAAATAAGTAAAAAAACCTTAGGAGTTTTAGAGGTTAGTGCGTGTTTTGACAATTGATGAATTGACACTGAAGGCATAAATAAGGGTATGTTCCGATATACACTGCGAGCACTGTTCAGTGCGGCTGCCTTAAGTTGGCGGGGAGAAGTCGTTTTTTTACATTTTTTTTGCTATTTCAACTGTTCTTCATTGTCCGATCCAATTTTTTTTTGTGCGATCTAAGTTTTTATTTTCATATAAAATAAAAATAATTTTTTATTACCTCAAAATGGCGGGGAGAAGTTGTTTTTTAACATATTTTTTTTGCTATTTTTTATTCGTTAACTGTTCTTCATTGTTTTATCAATTTTTTTTTTTCGTTATTAGTTTAAAAAGAAATAATCACGTCACGTCACGTCACGCACGTCAGAAGTGAAAACATAACTTCACAATGTATTTGCCAATACATACACACACACACACATCTGTATTTATATTTATAATTAGGTTAAAGTTTAAAAAGTAGGTAATAATAATAATAATATAATACATAGCAGTCGTTTATTTTTCATCCAATTTCTAATATTTTAAATTTTTACTATCTTCGAGACAAATACATATACATATTCTTTACATAATGTCCGTAAAAATGCAGACCATAATAAATATTCACAATAAAAGGACGTATACAATATAAAAACAACCATAAATATAAGACATGACGTTACAAATGTCATGTCTAATACAAATAGAAAATATCCAGACTGCTAAATGATTACGAGATCCAGAGCGAAGACAGCATGTTTATCATCCCCGGACTCGTCACTCAGCTCCGCCTCGCGCCTCCCGGAAGTTACCTCAAGCATTCCGACCGTCGCTGAGGCGTCGAGCTCAACTTCGAGTGACGAGTTTTTCTCTCCGCCGACGTCGCCAACACCTGTACGTCGGCAGGGGAGAGGCCGGCCACGGACGTGCTTGGGTCCCCGAGGCCCACCGGCTTCGAATAGGGCCCCCGCTACCGGTGGTAATGTGCATCGTATGAAGTGGACAACCTCAATAAATGAGAACGTCATGCGAGCATATTTTGTGGCTACAGAGGGAGGAACTAACCTCACTGCGTATCGTGATCGTATGCTGTCTCTGTTTCAGGAACTTGAACCAGCTATTAACGTTTCCGCGCAAAGATTATCGGATCAAGTGCGGGCCATCCAACGATGTCATTTGTTGGATAATTCCGTACTTGAGAGGCTACGCTCGGACTTGCAGAATAGCATTGTTACTTCTCCTCCTTTACAAACTGTGACTCTACTACACTCTGAACTACCACCACCTTGTCCTGCTGATAGAGGAGAGGATAATGGTGCTTCATCTGTAAGTACTCAGTACAATGATCAAATAAGGTATACTTTGGAAGGTTCTATTCGGGAATATCGGACTATGAGCTCTGAAAGCAGACCACGTTTACCTCGTTTGCCAATGCATAAACGAAACAAAGCGCTAGTGTGTGCCCTTGACTCCATGTTAACTATTTATTTAGAAGAAAGTAAAGATCTCAGTGATACGCACTCAATTCTGTATTGTGCGGCTGTTGCAGCATGTCGAGTAGCTGGTGTTAAATTCCCAGGAAATGACACCGCTACTCGGTCAAAGCTTGTTGTCCCAGCATGGCAATGCAGGATTGAGCGTCGTATTGCTGAGACGAGGGCACTCATTGGCAAGCTTATCTGTTTCAGATCGGGTAACACACGCCCGAGAGTAATGCGTTTTGTGAATCGGGCTTTTTCAGGAACTGGCATCAGTTCCTGTGATTACGCAGCACGAGTCACAGAGCGCATTGACTTTCTGAAACAGAAAGTTTATGCATGGGCAAACCGTATTCGGAGATACAAAAAAAGAGTAGACCGATATACTCAGAATCGTTCATTCCAAAGGGATGAGAGGTGGGTTTATAGAAGGTGGGAGCAGCCTGATTTAGTGAGTGACACACATTTCCCAGAAGTTGAAATTACAAATACATTTTGGCGTAACATCTGGGCAGTGCCTGTCACTCACACAGAGGGTGATTGGATGCGAGATGTCGAACGTTCGTGTGAGTTGATTGATAACATGGAGCCAATATTAATTTCTGACATTGATATAGCTTGTGCAGTGCGTTCGCTGCCGAACTGGAAAGCAGCGGGACCGGACGGACTGCATAACTTTTGGCTAAAGTGGCTCCGTAGCTCACATGTATGTTTGGCATCTCAATTCCAATCATGCTTAGAATCAGGTTCGCTTCCGACTTTTATGACCACAGGCATAACTCATCTGCTCTATAAGTCTGGTAGTGCCACAGATCCCAAAAACTACAGACCAATAACGTGTCTACCAACAGTTTATAAATTACTCACGTCCATTCTGAGCGTAAAGATAACATCTCATTTATCCAAAATTACCATTATGGCTTACTCTCAGAATGGATGTCGAAGTGGGGCCCGTGGCACTAAAGAGCTCCTTATACTTGACACGATCATTAACCAGCAAGTTCGCCGTAACCGAAAGGATTTGGCGACATGTTGGATAGATTATAAAAAGGCCTATGACTCTGTGCCGCATACGTGGCTCTTGAGGGTGATAGAGTTGTACAAGATTAATACAACTTTATGCACTTTCTTGGAGGCATGTATGCGGCAATGGAGAACCGTCCTTTGCTATCCAGGATGTCGGCGGTCTCAGGGTGACGGTGAGTTTATAAAGATCAGGCGGGGTATATTCCAGGGTGACAGTTTGAGTCCCTTGTGGTTCTGCTTAGCTTTGAATCCTCTTAGCACTTTGCTGGAGGGTTCAGGACTAGGCTATTGTTTGCGGAGAGGAGGTCAGGTAATATCCCATCTCCTTTACATGGACGATTTGAAACTTTTTGCCTGCAACAAATCCCGATTGATAAAATTACTAGAGGGAACTGAAAACTTTAGTAAATGTATCAGTATGGAATTTGGTGTGGATAAATGTGCAGTCATGCATGTAAAAAGAGGCAGGATTGTGGAATCTGAAGGGATGGAACTCTCAGATTCCACACACCTTAGACGTCTTTCCGCCAACGAAACTTACAAGTATCTAGGTATGTCACAGTCGTTAGGGGTAAATGAATTGTCTATGAAGCAATCGTTACAGGAGCGCTTCTTTGGCCGCCTGAAAAAAGTACTCAAAAGTCTTTTGTCAGGTGGTAACAAGGTGCGGGCCTATAACGATTGGGTCATACCTGTTCTAACCTACTCCTTTGGCATACTTAGATGGACTCAAACTGAACTAGATGCCCTGGATAGAAGAGTTCGTACACTGCTTACCGCGTACCGAATGCACCATCCACGTTCATCGGTCATGAGATTGTATATCCCGCGGAAATGTGGGGGTCGTGGTTTTTTAAATGCCAAGACCCTCCATAACCGCGAGGTATGCAACCTTAGAGATTACTTTCTCTCCGTTGAACTGGATGTGTATCGGGATGTGGTGGCAGTTGACAACGGACTCACTCCGCTTGCTCTAGCAAAAGAGAACTGGCGCAAACCAGCAGTACTTAGTATTACAGATCGCATGGAGATATGGAAGAGCAAGGAGTTGCATGGACGTTTTTATCGGGCCTTAAACGGGCCCGATGTAGATTTATTAGCATCAGTATCCTGGCTACGGTTCGGTGACCTCTTCGGAGAAACTGAAGGTTTTGTCTGTGCAATTACGGACGAAGTTGTTATGACGAATAACTATCGGAGATATATCCTGAAGGACGGCACAGTTGACATTTGTCGGGCGTGTCATCGTCCCGGAGAAACCCTCAGGCATATAATTTCTGGTTGTTCTCGTCTTGCCAACGGCGAGTACTTGCATAGACATAACCAAGTGGCCAGGATAGTCCATCAGCAACTTGCTCTTAAATATAACCTTGTGACTGTCGAGTTACCATACTACAGGTATGCGCCCGACCCAGTTCTCGAAAATGGTCGTGCAACATTGTACTGGGATCGATCTATCATCACTGACAGGACTATTGTTGCCAATAAGCATGATATAGTGGTGATAGACCGATTAGAGCGCCGAGCAATGATTATTGACATCACCATTCCCCATGACGACAATCTCTTAAAAGCCGAAAAAGATAAACAAATAAAATATTTGGACTTATCCCACGAGATTGTCGACATGTGGGATGTGGATTCAGCAATCATTGTGCCGATAGTCATTTCGGCCCATGGGTTAATTGCTAAGAGCCTCGACCAACACCTTCAGAGGCTCACGTTAGGCAGCTGGATCAAGAGCCTAATGCAGAAGGCAGTCCTTCTCGACACGGTACGCATAGTGAGGAGGTTTCTGTCTCTGGAACCCTAACCACCGGTAGCTTGGTCCCTGTACCCGATACCGGTGGGACACTATTTTTTATATTTTTAAATATATTTTTTTTATATAATAATGTATTTAAAAATGTAATTTATATGTTTTGTAAAAGTTAATAAAGAGAATAATAATAATAAAGCTTTATTTATTCCGAAAAAAGTTTACATTACATATGTGTATTAATATTGTTAGTAGTGCTATGTAGTTCTTTTATTTTTAATCAAGACTTTATTTCGGACCCCTTTCGGGTAAAAGCCTCCTCCATTTTTCTCCATCTATCTCTGTCCTGGCCTATCTCCATCCATCCGTTTCCCGCAATCTCCACTATATCTTCAGCCCATCGTTTCTTTGGTCTTCCGACGTGTCTTTTCCCTAGCGGTCCCTTCCACTTTGTCGCTTGCAGCGTCCATCTTTTGTCCTTTACTCTACAGATATGTCCAGCCCATTGCCATTTTTGCTTTAAAGCGTATTCCAGAGCATTTGTTAATTTAGTTTTCTTCCTTATATTTTCGCTTCTAATTTTTTGAATTTTCTTTATTTTTAAGATGCTTCTTTCCATAGCTCGTTGTGTAGTTATTAGTTTGTTTTTTATTTTATTTGTATAAACCCACGTTTGACTGCTGTATGTTAGGCTTGGCAATATGCACGTATCTATTATAATCTTTTTTTGATCTAAGCTGTAGTCTCCTTTTAAAATTTCTTTTTGTGCCCAAAACTTATTCAATTGTAATGGTAACTCTTCGATCCACTTCTTCTTCGTTCCTGTTTGTACTGAACGAGACTTGTTTACCAAGATAGACGTATTGGTATTGGTATTGGTATTGGTAAAGGGCTCTGTTTCCGCATTTAGACTCATAGGCGGTCCATTATGCGTTCAGATAGGCTGGCTAGTTGAGCCAGCCTAGCTCCTTCCAGAAGCACAGAAGCCTCCTGGGGCGTTCACAGGCTTCTAGGAGCGACCTCGCTCCTGCGAGGATATTTGCCCGTTGTGTGGCCACTCCCTCGCACTCCAGGACGACGTGGGCGGCCGTTTCCTCCGCATTAAGACAGCCTCTACATAGAGGACTGTTTGTCGCATTGATGGTGAATAGGTGCCGGTTTAGGGCCAAGTGGCCCGTAATGGTACCTACAACTATTCTGATCTCAAGTCGGTTAAGACTGAGCAGTCTGCAGGTTAAACGTGGTGAGACCTCCGTCAGCACCAGTCTAGATTGCCTACAGCCGGGCGTATCAGCCCAGCGACCGTTGTGCGCTTCACGGGTTCGTTGCCTTACCCATGAGCGAAGTTGATTGAAGGGAAGTGGCAGCAATATAGTTGGCCCTGCCACTGTCGTTGCAGATCCATTTCTTGCCAGCTCATCTGCGGCATCGTTGCCGAGTGAATTACTATGCCCCCTGATCCATTGAAGGGTTAGCCCATTGCCAGAAGCTAAACGTTCGAGTGTCTGGTGGCATTCGTATATAAGGCCGGAGTTCATGGTGTTGCCCTCCAGGGCTTTCAGGACGGCCATACTGTCCGAGAGTATGCGGATGTTGTACTCCTTTATACCCCTTGACATGACCGCGGTAGCGGCGTAGGTTATTGCAACGCACTCACATTGGAATATGGAGCTGTGTCGGCCTAGCGCCAGTGATATTGTTATATTCAAGTCTTGTGAGAAAACTCCGGCTCCAGTCCCTGTCCCCATCTTAGAACCGTCCGTGTATATCCGGACTTCGTTTATGCCAGATTGATCTCGGTCGCTCTCATGTAGTTGTATTCGGTACCTTCTACCGAAGATATGTTGTTTAGGGATCCTATCGCATGGGGCAGCTATTAGTGGTTGGTATTCCACTAATTGGTTCCATAATTTGGAATGAGGACCTTCTTGGTTGTACCATAGACCTAGGTGTTTGAGTCTGATGGCTGCCATTGCTGCTTCTTGTTGTATATATAGGTCTAGTGGCGCCAGATCTAAAGCTACTTCAAGGGCAGCTGTGGGTGCTGTGCGCATGCAACCAGTGACGGCAGCACATGCGAGTCTCTGGAATTGTTGTAGTTTGTTTCTGACGGTGCTTAGCTCTGTTCTCTGCCACCAGGTAATGGCACCGTATGTGACGATTGGCCGTATGACCGTTTTGTACAGCCATAGTGTGATTTTTGGTGATAAACCCCAGCTTTTGCTGAGGAGTCGCTTGCATTGGCAGAAAATAATGCTGGCTTTGTTCAATTTTGTGTCCAGGTGCCTGTTCCATAGGAGTTTACTGTCTAGTATCACTCCCAGATACTTGACTTCCTTGGTAAGGGCTAGACGGGTGTTGAATAGTTTGGGTAGTCTTAATTCTCCTAAACTGCGTTTATTTGTGAACATGATCAACTCTGTCTTCGTCGGGTTCACTGTTAAGTCGTGTTCCTCACACCATTGTTCCACGACCTTCAAAGCAGACCTCATTCGGTCGCATACCACACTCTCAAAGGGCCCACTGATGAGGATGGTCAGGTCGTCTGCATAGCCCACTGTGAGGAACTTGCGATCATTGAGCCGAGTAATAAGCTCATTGACCACAATGTTCCACAAGAGAGGTGAGAGAACTCCGCCTTGCGGACAGCCTCTGGCCACCACCCCTCTTGTTGTGTTATTCACAGTGAATTGTATGGCTCTGTGTCTGAGCATGTTGTCGATCCATCCTGCAATTGTGGAGTTGACCCCATGCCTTGCCAGAGCTTGGCTGATGCTGGTGAAGTTAGTTTTGTCGAAGGCACCCTCAATATCGATGAAGGTTCCTAGAGTTGACATCTTGTATTTTAGGTTGCCCTCTATGTATGAGACAACTTGATGGAGGGCAGATTCTGTTGATTTGCCCATTGAGTAAGCATGTTGGTTGGGGTTCAGAGGGTAGTTGACTAGTGCAGTGCTTCTGATTTCCCTGTCTATTAGTCTCTCCAGTACTTTAAGTAGGAATGATGTGAGACTGATGGGTCTAAATGATTTCGGTTGTGTGTAATCTCCTTTGCCGGGTTTGGGGATGAAGACTACTTTGACCTCTCTCCATTTCAGGGGGACGTAGCGGTGTGCCAAGCAGCTTCCGTAGATAATCCGAAGATGATCTATCAGTGCCCTATCGCACCATTTTAGCAGGCCTGGGAAAATACCATCTAATCCTGCCGCTTTATATGGAAGAAAGCTGTTGATCGCCCATTGCACTTTATCGTGATTAATGATTGTGCGGGCAGTGGTCCAGTCAGGCTCACCCAGTGTATCTTCCTCACTGTCTTCCCATGTGTTCTCCTCGTTTGATATGCGACAACCTGGGAAGTGGGTTGTCATCAACAGTTCTGATGTCTCCGAATCTGTTTTGGTATAGGTCCCATCAGGTTTTTTCAAGAAGCCAAGACTGTGCATCCGTTCACAGCACATGATGTTTTTGACTCTATTTGCCTGATCGTTGTTCTCTATGTTAGTGCAGAAGCTTCTCCAGCATTCAGTTTTACTGATTCTGATCCGCTTCTTGTAGTTTTGTAGGGTTTGTTTGTATGCGTCCCAGTGTTGATCTATTCGTGAATTTTTGGCTTTATTGAACAACTTTCTAAGCTTACGCCGTTGTTTCTCCAGTTCCGGTCCCCACCAGTGTTGTTTACTGCATGGTCCCGTTCTGGGTAATGAAAGTGGGCATGTTTGTTCAAAGCATGTAATTAAGGTGGTGGTAAGGTTATTCGCGTGGTTATCAATATCCGCTTTGGTCCCATGGGCATTCGGCAGATGGGTATCTTTCAACCTTTCCGCGGTGATTACTCCATACTTACGGACGTCCATTTTGCGAGGATTTCGCCGAGGTTCTGGCGGTGTGAGAGTCATCTTCAGTTCAAATTTGATCCAACGATGATCCGAGCACGACGCCTCATCCGAAACATGCCAATTCGAAATATGTGATGACGCGTGCTCACTAGCTAGTGTTAGATCTATAATTGTTTGGGCTCTCGATGTGACAAATGTCGGTTCTGAGCCAATGTTGATTACATTTAGTTTAGTTGTGAGTAGAAAAGAAACAAAATCCTTACCTCGTTGGTTGTCAGTCTTACTGCCCCAAAGCACATGGTGTGCGTTGGTATCCGCAGCAACGATCAGCTCCAGTCCCTCTCGCTCGCAGTAACTTGCAAGTGCAGCCAGTTCCGGAGTGGGAATGTCTGCGTCGCCCGGCAGGTATGCGGACGCCATCACCACTTCTGGGAGGCCTGAGGAGGGTTCCTTGAGTCTGATGGTAGTCAGGTCTCTAGAACAGAACTCGGTCATTAAGGTTGTATTGGCGTGTTTCGGTGTAAAAATACATGTACGCGGGTTATCAATGGTAGTATTAAGAAGCAGTTTACCTCCAATGTTGTTTAGACCGCAGATCCTGCCCTTCCTAATCCACGGCTCCTGGATTAGGGCTACGGTCATGGTGTTGACCTCCAGCATTCTGCGTAGGCTAGCCGTTGCAGTTTGACTGTGCTGGAGATTGGTTTGTAGTGCGTTAAGGTTGAGGGGGGCTGATAGCGCCATCATCGCTATCCATTAGCGTCTCATCCAGATCGCTGTCCGTCTCTCCGGAGAGTCCCCTCTTCGGCGAGTCCGGTTTCGACGGACTGGTCTGGATGCTTGGCCCCTTGCTGGGGCCAGGATGGGCTTCCCCTTGTCTCCCGCTGCCTAGGTCTGTGGAAGGGCTTTCCCCTAAACTGTGGCGCAACGAAGGGGACACAGGACGCGCTGGGTGCGAACATTTCAGCTTTCAGCACGTCCTGCAGCCGGCCCTCAATGGCCTCCGCCTGCTCCTTGGTGAGATCATGGTAAGGCTCCTGCATTACAGCGACGCAGTAGTCATTCGACTTTAAAGCGTCGGAGTAGCTCGTGGAGCCTGTGTTGGTGGGCTGGGGTTTTGGGCGTTTACCTCCGCCCTGTGGAGTCAAAGACTCGTCCGGCCGGCTTCTTTTGGCGGGTTTGGGCGGGCCCGAGGGCCTGCCCGTTTGCTTTGCAGCCCCACCTTTGTTGCCCCGTCTAGTGTGACCCTGCCGTGGGGTCGCATTGACAGCAGCAGGCCTCTTGGCGCCTAGTGGCGTCCCCGTAGGAGCAGCTGTACCCTTAGCTAGACTATTGTCTTTGCCGAGGGTTGGCGCATCCTTACTGGGGACAACGTGAGTCTTTGCAGACTCTTCAGCAGCTTCAAGCTGCTTACTACCACCTGGCACCGGAGGCCCCGCTAATTCTGCTTCCGCCCGAGCTTTCGCTCTTTTGGCCCTGCGGTTCACCCTAGACGGCTTTGGTTTGGGGTTTTGTGGCCTCTTCTTCTTTATGCCTACCAGGTTCCAACAGGGTTCATCCTGGCTGGGACCCGCGGGCACAGGCATTGCTGCCTTTAGGGAGGAGAGGTCGATGCTCGTCTGTGGCGCATCACCCTGGTTGTGCACCTGAGGAGCTGCCGGTTTGGGGGATGACGCTGCACTCGGGTTGTTCACCCGAGGAGCTGTCGGTTTGAGGGGTGTCGCTGCACTCGGGTTGTTCACCCGAGTAGCTTTTGGTGGTTTGCATGGTGCATCACCTGGGTTATTCACCCGGGGTGCAGCCTGCGTTGGTGTTGTAGGGGTTTTTTTAATTGAATTATCCATTAGTTAGATTTTTTTTAAAAATTCGTCCCTCTGTCCTTCCACCCTCCTTGGAGCCCTCAAGTGGGGACGTCGCGGCAAAAGGCACACAGACGCCAGAAGTAACAGAGAGATATAGAACCCCTACCCTAGCAGAGAACGGGCCGAGCTAGGCAGGAAGACGTAGTCGTCCCGCCCGTCGTCTGCCCCCACTAGGAAAGAGTTCTCGCCTGACGGCCCTCTGACGGGTCGTCGCAGCCGGTTGACCGAAGGTGGCTAGCCTCCAGCCTCCCGTGTCAGGAGAAATCCGGGCCAAAGCAGTGTGTTGCCTTTCAGCTCAACTACCAGGACACCTTCTTCCCCCCATACGGGTCCCCGCATACGGCACAAACATGCGGGTGGTTGCCCCTCCCCCCACCCACCGTCAGTCTTAGTTGATGGTGAGCCCGCAAGTATCAACCACATACTACTCGCAGAAGGTTTTGCGGAAGGAGCAATAGGATGGGATAAGGTAGGAGGGTGGAATTTCGACTGGGTGTTTCAGTTACTTCTGTTTCATAGGGAACCAGATCAAAAACAGGCGGCAACCACGTGAAGGAAAACTCCCCAGACTTGACATGGGGATCTACACGACCTGCGCTCGCTCCCATGGCCATTCGCCGTGCACGTCCTCCGGACAGGAGAGCATGCCAGGGCTGGATCTGTTCCAGGCGATCGAGGCCTTTTGGAACAAACCCAACCCCGCCCTCCGCCCGCCCAAGATAGACGTATTCGTTTACATATTCTATTTCTTTTCCATTTACAAATATTGGTTTTTTATAGTTGTTAGTTATAGCTTTAGTTTTACTTGGGTTCATGTCCAGACCAACCTTTTTGCTCTCACTATTCAAGGTTTGTATCATGTTCTCTAATTCATTTGATGTTTTAGCCAAAAGCACAATGTCGTCTGCAAACCTTAAATGTGTCAGATGTTGATCCATTGTCCAGATACCTTTGTTTTTCCAGTCGATCTTTTGGAAGATACCCTCTAGTACGCTATAAACAGTTAAGGCGATAAAGGGTCTCCCTGTCTTATCCTCGTCCTCTGCCTATTTCAATTTCTTCACCTCTTTCTAATTTTACTTGACTTTTACTTTTGAGTATATGTTTATTATAATATTTATATATGTATTATTTATATTGCTTGCTTTTAGTGCTTTCCAAATAGAATCATGAGTTATACTGTCAAAAGCCTTTGAGTAAACCACAAATGCCATATACAATGGGTAATTAAATTCAAGTAGGTAAAGTAGGTAATAACATATCTAAATTTATACATAGGGTACACCGTAAGTTCTGCGCTCCTGGCCGCTCATAAATGTTTGAATTTCGAATGTTATATTTTTTTAAATAAAAGAAACTCGGCTTCGTCTTACGAATTTTCGATCAGGGTCACGTGTCCTGACGCGAGTTTAACATTTTTTACCCATCCCAAAAAGTGCACAACGCCGCTAAAGAAGTTTTAACTTCAAAAAGATAAACATTGCCCTCAAGTTGGCGGGTTGACTAAGTAGTTCGTTTTTCATAAAATAAAATAAAAAAATACCCGCAAGTTGGCGGGGAGAAGTCGTTTTGTTACATTTTTTTTTCTTGCTATTTCAATTGTTCGTTGACTGTTCGTCATTGTTTGATCAAATATTTTTTTTGTTCGATCTTAGTTTTTTTTTTTAATAAAATATAAATTACCCTCAAGTTGGCGGAGAGAAGTCGTTTTTTTATTTTTTTAGTTATTTCATCTGTTCGTTAACTACTACTACTAATGTTAAATCGTCTCCAGCTTAATATCCCCCCTCAGTTCCCTCTCTGATGTCGCCCGCTCACGCGTGATGCGTATAATCCATTTTGGATATTAAGATTTTAGGCGTGCGACTCAGTGCGCAAAAAAAAATTCGATCAAACAATGAAGAACAGTTAATGAACAGTTAAAATAGCAAAAAGAAAGTCTAAAAAAACGATTTCTCCCCGCCCGCCTATACAGTGCTCGCAGTGCATATCGGAACACACTAAAAATTGCTTGACAGTTTGAATTTTTCAAAAATGTTGCCAAAGCTCCGAACCAAGTCTTATGGAGAGAATTTTTTCCAAGATGGACTAATAGACGTCCATTTTTTACGTTTTTGTTATTATTTACTAACTTGTAAAATTTATAAAACACGACATTGGCGGAATTCCTTCGCTGATTCTTCGCGCGGGATAAAGTCCATAAGAAATAACATATATAAGTCTTCTAAAATTTTTTTCTTAATAGCGTAAATTCTGCACAATTCATTTAGGAAAGTTAAAAAAAGAACGTTATTGTAGAAATGCAGAAGATAAAATGTCTAATGAAGTCGAAACTTTAAATCCTTTTTTCATAATTCATATCAGACATCATTTTGATGGTTTTATTTTCTTGATTTAATTGTATGCTGTGACCTGGATAAAATGTTATTTATTATTCCGTTACATTATATATACTTGTACATATTATGTAAGTTTATAAAAATGAAGCTTCGGTGACTAATAATTATGTACTTATACGGGAATTAACGCGATCACGAAAAGGTATTACATACCTCTGAATTGCCTGACGTTTCAACCAGGTTGCACTGGCCGTGGTCACAGGCTGACTGGCTCAGCAGTGCACGCCCTCCGTCGTCGAGATCGTGAGGTAGAAGGTTCTTCATCCACCCGCACATTTTCGATATTTTTAATATTTTGATTTCGCCATGTACCGTCACATACTATACTAACAGTGTCCCTTTTCTCTAAGCAAACCGATGTGCCCCCATTCTGGTGTTCACCCGACTGCGCATAAAAGCGAGGTGGCATGTTTTTTATCACTAGATTCCACGCTGTTGATAATTTGAAACCATCTTCCCGATTGAAATAGTCCGCTTTGTTTGGCCTATGTAGGAACTACCGCAGCTGCAGTTTATTTTGTAGACACCTGGAGTTTGTAAAGGCAAGACATCCTTTGGTGTGCCCACGATGTTTTGAACTTTTATGCCTGGTGTGTACACTGTCGGAATGGAGTATTTCTTTAACACGGAGCCGATCTTATCCGTTACTCCTTTGACATATGGCATGTAGGCTGGTTGTCTGTTCACCTCCGGATGCTTGCGTCTCATTGTCGGTCGCTTCCGTGTTCCATTCACCTGACATCCGTTACTTTTGAGTACCTCCTGAACATGATCCAGCTCTCGCTCCAAATGTTCAGGGTCACAAAGATCGTATGCTCTGTTCTTTAGTGAAGTCATAACAGATTGCAGGTGTCGGGGATGATGATGAGACGTGGCGTGTAGGTATCTATCGGTATGAGTAGGCTTGCGGTACACACAGTGCGACAAGGACCCATCTGATCTCGCGGTTACTTTGACATCTAAAAAACGGTGACTAAGCCCAAAATCAAAAATGTTCTTGTTTGAATTGTATGTCTACCTGTGGCATCATAGTTCCCAAACGTTTGCCAATTCACACGAGTATGTATACTTAGTGTTGCAATGAAAAATGCAATCGAGATACCTCTAGACCAGGTTTTTATTTTACGTTTATGTACAATACATTTGAGTTTTTTTCTTATTTCTAGATCATAATAAACGCTCGTCAATACAGTTCACAACAATCAAATCAGACGGTCAAGAATAGTGGCGTGCTGGAACCTGTGCGCTCCTCAATTTAGAGGCGCCATGTGAATGGCTGTTTTTCAAAGTCTAGGTTAAATATATATTGTTCCGGGAACGTTTTAGGGTTCGCTATGTATATAGAAGTTGTTATATTATTTATGTTCTACAGTAGGTAATAAACTGTTGGGCTAGTGGTTAGTGATCCTGACTGCTGAGGTAGAAGTCGTGGGTTCGTTTTCCACCCAGGACAAACAATTGTGTGATGAGCACGATCATTTGTTCTGTGTCTGGGTACACCCATAAATATGGATAAATTATAATTTATCAATAATATGTATGTATTTAGAAATATATAAGTATGTTTGTCAGCAGTCTTGTCATCATAGTACAGGTTCTGCCTAGCTTGGGACCAGACGGCCGTGTGTGACACTTATCAAGTTATAGTTGTAAGTTATAAACATGTTTTAGAATTTAAAAAAAGTAACGACTTTGTATTATTTAGGTAATCCTACATTTTAGATGCGTAACTTAATCGCGATAACAATACATTTTTTTGGTTACCCGACGTTTCGACACGGGTGGACTCCGGTGAACCGAAATGGACCAAAAAAGTTAATGCACCTTATAAAAGTCTCGAAAGTTTACAAGCAATTACAGTGGCGTAGCGTGCCTTGGAGGGGCCCTGTATCAAAATCAGTTGGGGGCCCAAATGAAGGGTAAAGATTTCTCACAAAAGAAACAAAAATGCTTTAAACCGGGGAATCCCGCAATAACCGATGTAGGATGATGCCAACTATTGGGTGCAACGCTTAACCCGGGATAAAAGAGATTGCTTTTTTTTTACTTTGTCATTTCTGAAGTGAAAACTCTATAGACACGTATGACAGTTTTTTTATCAATCAAATCAATCAATCAATCAAATCATTTATTTGTAAAACATAGGTAGATATGGTCTTATAAATAGGGCTTATTGCGTTATGTTTTGCCATCAAGACATACAAATATTATTAATTTATTTATTACATGTTACAATTAATAGGAAATAATTATAATTTTACTTTAAAATATTGTGCATTATATTAAATTGAAAATGTGATTATTATTTTTGTCAATTATTACAGTGAATTATATATTAGGAACATACCATTGTCAAAATAAATAAATTATATTAGAGTTAGCAAAATAATATAAAAATAAGCAAAAATCAAAAATTAAATAATTAATAATTACAATAGTCTTAGGCATTTATTAATGAGTAGTTCATGTAGTGCTTTCTTTAATTGGGTCAAGTCTAAGTTTTTCAGACAGTCAGGTAATTTATTGAAGATTTTTATGTTTTTTTCCCGGGAAGCACGAGATTAAGTGACATTGTGGATAACATTTTACTAATTTATGCTTATACACGTTAGGGGCCTCTGTAGCCCGGGGGGTCCGTATCATTGATACGCTACGCCCCTGAGCAATTACCTAATCCTATTTTTGTTTTTATGTTAAGGTCAACTATGAAAGGTTTTAGACTAGAACAATTTTCATAAAAAATGGGAGCTTCGTTGAGTTCGTGTTGTAGGTAGGTTCACGATACGAATATTTACAGAAACTGGTAACCGCTTGCTTGGTTGGAAACTTATTTGTAAAAATTGAACAATATTATACAAAATATAATTTTTTTATTTTCGAAATTAAAAATAAATTAAAATTTTGCGATTTTCGACCGTAATTCTTCATTATTTAAACAAATAATGGACACAATTTAATCGAACTGGTCTTAAATTTTTAGGATTTCTACCACCTATACGATAAAAAAAATCGATTTGCGCAATTATAATACGGTAGGAGAAAATTACAAAATACTCAATTTCTGGCGATTTTTTCGCGTTAATTTGACAATGTTCCGAAAGTCAAAAATGGGATAAAATTCAGGACCATGTTCCTGATATACTAACGAACAAGTTTTACTATGTTAAAACCTGTGCGTAATTTCATACGCGTTTTTTCTAATTCCACGGGCCTTTAATAAAGCAAAGACTAAAGCATTTTAATATCTTTTGTAGCTGACAAATTGACATAATTATGACATAATATATATATGTCACCTGACATTATATTTCAAATAAATATTTTATTGATTTTATTTTATTTTAATTTTAGGATTTCAAATAACTAATAATGGCGAATGAAAGTGAAGTTAGGTCTATAATGTCGTTATCTTCAAGATCGGAAGGCAGCACAGCTGCACAGATTCGGACTCGATGGCGGAATGCTCCATTACATGAGCGCTGTTCCATAAACGACATGGTTAAGTTAAAGGATGCTTTCGCGGCGGCCTACAAGAACATAATGCTGGCAAACGAGTTTCGAACTTTATTAAAAAGTTTGCTAAATGTGGAGTATGACGACGAAGAATATAAAATTCTATTTCTTAAGGTTTATACTCGTAGAGATTTGTGACGTTTGTGTAATAAATTAATTTAGCCTTCCCGGAATGTACGTATCATGTAATATTTCATCATTTGTCTACTGCTAGATAAACACAAGTCGGACGGGTATGATAGATTGGGATGAGATGGTATCTCATCTGATCCTGGGCTACTTTGGCAACGACGCAGAAAACCAACGCGAAACTCTGCAACCACCCATCATGGGCTTGCCTACTCTCATGCGTTCGCAGCACAGGCATCCTGTGTCCAGGATATGCTTCTGCCCTGATGTCGCTAAGGTTTTGTTTGTTAATATTTATTAATAAATAAATATAAAGTGGTAGTTTATAACTTTGAATTATAGGTAATTGTAGTTTACAAGAGTCGTTACGAAACCTTTCATTCGGAAAATTTTACTTTTTCGTGCGAAGCCTTACCTCACCAGCAGGGGCGTAGCTGCCGCCGTATCAGCCGTATCAATGATACGGGGCCCCCGGGCTACAGGGGCCCCTAACGTGTGTTAGCAAAAATTAGTAAATTTTTATCCACAATGTCACTTAAACTCGTGCTTCCCGGGAAAAAAACATATAAAAAAAATGTCATACGTGCCTATAGAGTTTTCACTTCAGAAATGACAAAAGTCAAAAAAAGCAATTCTTTTTTTCCCGGGTTAAGCGTGCGCCATAAAGTTGGCAACATCCTTTATTTCCTTACAAGTTTAAAGCATTTTTGTTTCTTTTGTGAGAAATTTTTACCCTTCATTTGGGCCCCCCAACTAATTTTGATACAGGGCCCCTCCAAGGCACGCTACGCCACTGCTCACCAGTAGCTATTTACGGACTTAATAACTAAACTTCGATATAAGACTGTTACTTCCCTCTTCACTAAAACTGTCACCCACCCTTATATTTCCGTCGCCGACGTATTTTAAATATCTGAAGCTATTAACGACGATCCGTATGAACGTAACGTAAACTGCCATTGATAAGTGTCCTTCCAGACATACACTGCGATGATGAACTTTGTCAAACTCCACCTGTCTATCGAGTGGACTCCGATGGACACGCCGGAAGGTGACCCGGAAGGTGATACAAATGGAGAATGATCTATCCGGGCTGGGTTACCATACCTGGCTGGCCAGTAACTTCCCTAGTACTTAGCGCGAAAACACCCATTGCAATGCGGGTTCAGTATTTTCTATTCTTAGTTCGGCTGGTCTTCGCCAGATGGCTCTAACGCATGTTTTTGCATAGCGATTAGTGCAAGTGAGAAACATAAGTAGGTACACTCAAGTTGACAAGTGGTAAAAGTGTTATAGGTACTTACACATTAATCCATATGTAAATAGGGCATTACTATTCAAAGTGTGTACCTGTTTCTGGACAGGATCGTACGACAGACCCGTTGCAAGGCACCTACATGACAGCGAGTCGCGACGGCATGATCAACTGGTGGTCTCTCGACATGGGCATCTTGAGAACTGCCTACTCCTCTAGCCGTTAGTAAATTACTTAATAATATGTCGGTAGGTACATATGTCAGTAGCACATAATTGACTATAGGCAAATAAAGGGAGACAATTTAGATATGACTGACGCCTGGCCTAACACTTCCAAATAAGTATGCAATTACGAGCCCTAATACAAAAAAAGAACCGGACAAGTGCGAGTCTGAATCGCGCACCGAGGGTTCCGTAAGCAAAAAAAACTTGTATGTAGATCCATTTCGGAAATCAATTCTCGATGATTTTTGCAAGATTTCTGAAAGATAAACTTAACTTTGCGGTTCTAAAAATACTCTCCCATACATCGATTTACGGCAAAGTCAACTTTCCAACCGCAAAATAAATATTATATTTAACAAAAATACTAACTTTTAAACTTTCACGGCCATTATTTGTCCTGGGTGGGAATCGAACCCACGACCTCTCGCTCAGCAGTCAGGATCACTAACCACTAGACCAACAGGCCTGTGAAAAATGGTTAAATCGCAAATTCCTAGGGTGTTGAAATTCAAACAAAGTCTTTCCGGATGTTTCTAGTTTTTCCTATTACATTTTGATAGTTCTTGGCCATTGTAAAATCTTCGTTTTTTGCGCATAAGACAAGCGGTGTAGCTGCAATCTCACTCCTCGGCCGAACGTGTAGGCACCCTATATCATATGATGGTGTGTGTGCGGAGACGCAAGCGCGAAAGTTTTGCATATGTGTAATGTTTCGAGATATACAGGTGACAGAAGAGATACGCGGTGGGCGGGGTTAAGGGAGGGGTGAAACCTATTGGAAAGAGAGGGATAATAATAATAATAAATACTCTTTATTGTACACCAAAAAAAGGAAACAATGCACATACAAGCTAAACACAAAATGCACAATGGGCGGCCTTATCGCTAGAAGCAATATCTTCCAGGCAACCTTTGATAAGACTGATAAAACCTTCTAAGGCAGACTACCTAATGTTGTTTCACTACATATTATAAAACAAAGTCCCCCGCCGCGTCTGTCTGTCTGTTCGCGACAAACTGAAAAACTACTGAACGGATTTTCATGCGGTTTTCACTAATAGACAGAGTGATTCATGAGGAAGGTTTAGGTGTATAATTTGTACCCGTGCGAAGCCGGGGCGGGTTGCTAGTCTTAACTAAAGCTCTTGTGCAGCTCACCTAAAGGTGCGCACGACGTGGGTGACGGACATGGTGTGCATGCCAGACGTGAACATCATTGTGACTAGCTCCACAGAGCGAGACCTTCGCTTCTACGACTGCACCGCTGGGACCTTTACACTCAAGATTGTAATCAGTAGCTGGGAGTACATGGTAATCAGTATCTTCATATTTTTATTTGGAATAATCTACACTAATATTATAAAGCTGAAGAGTTTGTTTGTTTGGTTAAACGCGCTAATCTCCGGAACTATTGGTTGGAATGGAAAAATTCCTTTAGTGAAGCCATCAATGAAAAATGTTACAAAATTGGGGAAAATTACGCACCAATCATGTATGACTGAATTGTTCCTATTAAAAATAGTACTAAAAAGTCCGGGGTAGCATATATCTATCTTTTAAGATTAACTCACTACGCAAACGAAGTTGCGCGAGTCAGGACATTTTATGCAGAGGTATCTAGACCCAAACTAAACATTTTTTATACGCTATAGGTTCTAAAACACGGATACTTAGATATTTTCCCGTGGATTTCCAGCATTCCAATGAATTCTCAGTTCCACGTAATCGTACTCTCGATTCTTGGATAAACGTGGGTGGGTTGGTGTTGATAAACAACAGACATAAGTAACTGAAACCCCTTTGGATCTAGCCGGCGGGATCGTGACAAAGAAATGTCACCATTAGCCCCGGTAAGGTGGTGAACGGGGTAACTACACGCCCAAAATGACTGAGGGAATAACAAGTTCAAGTTATACCAGATCTGCACAATGCACTACCACTTCGAGGCGGACGAGAGGGAGCACTGTATCCTGATATGCGGTGACGTGGGAGGTAACATGCGCGTGCTGCTCTTTTCCCCCATCAAACGAGGACCTTTTCGCAACGAGGCGGGCCGCGCGCTCATACAGCTACGGCACGTTGATCTGCAGCGGAAAGTCAGTAACCCAATCACACCATCTTAGTAGTGTCTTTCGTCTATTTCATTTGAGCCATTAGTTAAACATCCTACGTTTTATTTTATTGCCAGATCTAATTTATATCATAAATTCTGCAAACGTAGGTTTTACCTTATTGTTATTCTTATTAACTCTTTCATCCAGCTAAGCTAAATGTGCTTTTGTTAAAAGTGGGTTTCGGTCGGTAGTTTATTGGGTGAGAGTTGAACCAGCACCTTGATCGCAAGTGTCACTTTATAACTTACGTGCAGATATATTTGTTTTGCATTCAGGAGCGGCCTTAAGCATTGCGAAGCCCCAGGCGAGGCTCTTGTCCTTAGAGGAATTTATGTGAAGCTATATTCAATGTTGATGCTTGACAAGAAATGAAAAAGAAAATGTTTTAAAATTGAAAATTGACATAACATTACATTTTTTTCACTTTTCTATAGAACGGTATTCACTAACCAATTGACAATCTGTTTTATTTTCCGCTAAATCTCTCAAAGCATTACATACATCGCTTAGTTGATATTTATCAGCCTATTCTACTCGGATTGTTGTGCGAGGGTGAGAGGCCCCATCAAGAGCGAGGCCTCGAGCGGATGGCCTGCTTGCCAACCCTCAGGCCGCTACTGTTTGCATTTATCTCTCGCTCTCGAGGATCTTAAGTATACCTAGTCTATCAGTAGCAAGCAAGTACACGTGCACGTGTTTTTTTGCTAAAATAGAACAGATAAAAAAAAATGAGAGAAATGGATAAACCATAAAATCACTTTTGTTTTTACACGATAATCACAACATATTTGATGTTGGTATTGCAGCCCCATTTATTGCCGGAGCTAAAGCTGGTGGAATTGAACCATATCCACGCGGAGTGGGTGCGTCAGGTGTCGTACTACGCGTCGCTGCACTGCGTGGTCTCCTGTGCCACGTGCCCTGACTCCCTGCTCATGTGTGACATGTACGGGTCCAAGACACACAACATGTTCAGAGTCGACAAGGTACAGAAGTGCTCAGTTGCTCATGTACAGCAGTCTGTACCTCCGCTTACTGTCCATCACCACCCAGTGGTGGCGAAGGGCAGTAAGCATGTTACAGTTGCTGCAACGGGAATTGTTTTGGAGAAAGTCATTGATTTCTCGAAGCAAAAAAAAAAATGGTAGAACTGAACGTTCAGGACGAGACTCAAACCATTAAAAGTTATCACAATATTATCTTGCCCGTTTCTAAGACTTCCACTTAAAATAAAAAAGATGAAAAATGATCTTAAAGATTTATACCCCATTTTGGACTTCTTATTTCCGAATTTTAAATATTATATGAATAATTAAATTAAATTAATTTGAATGAAAACAACAAATATAGATTTGTTGTTCTGATTTCAGTTGTTTACTTTGTATCTGTTTAATGTGGCATGCGATGTTGTCTTTAGCAATGATAAAGAAATTACGTCTTGTTGTGCCATTGTTTATTATTATTTTATATTTCTCACAATAAAAGAAGTGAACAGAGTCACATATTTTCAAGAAGTCGGCAATTAATTATACGGTTTTCTTAATATTATGAAATATTCAAAAATATCAGAAATTAAGTATTAAAAATGTAGGTACTATTATTTTAATGTTGTGGAGGACGAGCCCAACATTAAATTACAGAGCTTGTTAAACCTATAGGGTATCCAATGCTTCGCGTTTGACGAGGAAGCTCACGTGCTGGTGACTGGAGGCCCGGACTGCGTGGTGCGAGTATGGAGCCCCTTCGTGCCCGCCAAAGCCAATGTCATTTTCCTGGGTCACCACGCTGGCATCACCTGTGTGGTGCTGCAGAACTCTGGACAGACTATCTATTCGCTTTCTCGGGACAGGGTTATTAAAGTATGGGATGTGCAGGCACAGGTATGCATACAGGTGAGTGATACCAGAAGCCATAAAAGCCACGTATTACACAAGGTGTTACAAAAAGGTGTGTTCATACATATTTTAGAGTCATAATAGATCCCGTAGATATGTCACGTCACACATCACGCGTTAAAATATGTATTTATTACAAAAACCTTATTTTGGAACGGGATTTTGTCATCCGTCCGGGTTTCCCCGGATTTGTCCTAGTTTAGAAGGCGAGTAAAACCCGGACACTCTGTGCCCGGGGCAACTTATAATTATTAGATGAACAAGCTGTTTAATTTAATAAAAAAATGGAATCGGCGTTTTCTAAGGCGTCCAGGAAAGAATCTCGATTTCACACTTTTGTCTGGGATTTTTGAAGAACTTGTCCGGCGTCGGCAATTTAAGTGATGGCATGCCTACGCAGGATCAGTACATTTACGTATCTTTTCGCTGCATGTGGATATCGCCACAAATTGAACCTGAAAATTTTCAGATAAAGCTAATATTTTGCAAAAGAGAGGGTTACATGAAAAAAAGTTGTTGAAATATCGCGGTTTATCCGCAAATATCCATATCCAAATAAAAAATTAATCAATAAAATTATTGAAATTGTCATGAAAATTGATGATTGGTTGAAATAGACATGCACCTATATGCGGAAATAGATTTTTAGAAGATTCAATTGTTTTTGGCTACTTATAGGTAGCATTTTAATACCTACGTACCTATAGTTATATGTATATACACTATACTAAGATATGACTCCACCTTTCTGTAACTCATTGTATATGATAATTATAATGATATTATATTTTACAGAAGAAGCTGACTTTTAAAAAGAGCGGCCATGAGTTTCTTTGCTTTTGGTATTTTCACCTAATTTACCTCGACAGTTCAGTACATGCTGTGGCGTCTGTTTGTGTCGATCTATGATTTTTAACAGTAGCTTCAATTTAACTTTCATAAATGTCACTTAGTGTCTTAATTGAATAATTGATTTTGAATTGAATGAATTCTCTTCACGAATTAATATATAGATATTCTCCTACAACAGACATACATAGACATCCCTTCAGTAGTGGGAGAGAGAACACCGATATCGGCTGTCTACCAGAAAGGGACTCGAGAGTTCATTCTCGCAGCCATCAAGATTGCCATTGTAGTCCTGGACGAGCAGCTGAACCCTCAACATACGGATGGATTCACGCACTCTCGCGCTGTGGCCAAGGTGCTGTACAATCCACTGTTCAAGGTCATCATCACTTGTGGCATGGACAGTATCATTATTAATTGGAATCCAGTTACTGGTGAGTTTAAGCGGAATAATCTTTCTCCGTTTAGTAGATTGTTCTTAACTGATATCTTAGATAAACTACAGGACAGCGTTACCGTTCAGGAAAACAGAAAACAACACATATATAATATTATATTTTCATAATAGAAAACAATAGATCGATCAAATAAATTGAGTCTCTCTATCTCTCTCTCTCTATTTTACACAAAATAAACAACGGCTCTACAATTGCTTATTTGGACAAACAAGGGTTAGATGTACCTACCTCCAACGAAAGGGGAAACTCCTCCTCTGACCAGGCTTCGATGTTTTCTCATTCAATAGGATATGCTCGTAGATAAAGAGTGCTCCATAAGTTTCTTGTGAAATTCCTCTTATGCGAGCTCTAGGTAAGTATACAATTTGAACTTCGCACCTAAACTTCTAGGTTGTGAACTTGAAGTTTCAACTAGACTCTTTTTTGAACTAGACAGACGATTTCACATAGATTCATTAATATATTTTTACGAAACAAAAATTAGGTATCTACTATGTTTTTTTGGAAATCAATTTGCTTGATTGTCCTCACAAATAAATTTCCTTTCGGTAAAAAAGGATAAGAATCAGTTACATATATGTAGGTATACTCTAATTAATATAATATGTAGGTCTGCGCAATGTAATGGTGCGTGATGCGCACACCCGGCTGCTGCACGGCGAGCTCATTCCTGTGGAGATCACAGCCGGGTGTTTCGATCCTGGGAATCAGCTGCTGTTGACCGGTGCCAGGAATGGAGAGCTCAAGGTCTATGTCATGCATCGTTTGGTAATCGATTATTGCGCAGTAATAGATCATTAGTATTTCTTCCATACGTCCTTAAATAGTGCTTGCACAGATGCCTTCTGATAACCCCAGTACTACCTTCGAAGTCTATGAGGAAATCCATTGAATTGGTCAAGTGTAAAGTAGGAAAAACTGACCCTAAACCAAGAAGAATCACTCACAGCATCACTGGTCAGACTATAGCTTTATGTGCTATATAAAACCTAACACTACAGTGCTTTTTTATGCCGCATGGAAGCCAATGTTAAATTTAACGACCTCTGTAAGAAGAAGGAAAATTTGATTAACATCTCATGGTACGTTATTTCATACACCACAGGTGTGGAACTTCAACACGGGTCTTTGCTTGAGAATAATGACCATAGAGCATATGTGCGAAGTTACCAACTGCTTCTGGGTCGAAGGCAGGTGGGTACATACACATTTGATAAAGTTGAGAAAGAGAGGGCTGACATGAATGATAGTAGGTATAGGTTATAAATTAAGGATGTTGATAGAGGTCTGGATTTGTCAGAAAAAAATCGCATGAAAAATAAACAAATTCATTCAAATTAATTTTAGAATCATTAAATTTTTTCCTGTGTTAATTATTATAAATGATTGCTTAGCGCAATAATAAAAGCATTCACGAAAAATAAACTAAATTTAGTTTTTAGATGAACTCAATAATTGTTTGGCCATACTTTATGATACCAAAATATGGCTATACCTTGCTTACTTACTCTTACACGTTTTGGAATTATACTTACTCATTAATATTTGTTTTTAAATACAATAAGTCTAGGATAAGTTTCATGTTCAACTTGTGTGGCTTATTCGAAGCCAAATTAACGCGTAACTAATTTAAAAATAGTTTAATACTCTTCCAGGATCCTAGCTGTCGGTTGGAACCGCCACGTGACAGAGTTTGAAGACACGGGCATGGCGATGACGGGCAAGTCATGGGAGACGCGCCACTCAGACGACGTACTGGCTGCGGCATCGAGACCCCCGATCTCTCTTGCGACTGCATCATACAACTCGGAGCTTCTGCTGTGGAAGATGGAGACTGGCCAACCGTACAGGTACAAAACATGCTTACATTTCAAATGACAATAGTTTTATTCAGTTACTGTCTGCGCTTGGATTAAGTAAGAATTATTGCCTGCTGTAGCAATAGTTTATCAGTCTGACAATGCACGTTATTTTGTTACAGACATTTCTCATGCACGGAGCCCATGCTGCGCATCAAGATGCATTACAATAGGCGAGAATCTACTAAGACGGGTAGTGGGACAAGCAAAGAGGGTGGTCAAAAAAGGAGTTTTTCTTCGTTCCGGAAGCTCAGCGTCCGCGATTCTATCAACCCTGCCACTGCGGTGAAAAAGGCGTACGCGCGCCGCGTGTCGACCGTGACTGTGCCCACGCGCATCCAGAACATGCGCCATCTCTCCGTGCACGCCATGATCTTCCTGCTCACGAGACCGTTCTCAATGCACGTTGGTTAGAATATTACTGTACCCATATAACATAAACAATAGGAGAAACATAAGCATGTTCTTAGATAGATACAGGTATTTTCGTTACCAGAAGGTTCCATGATATAATTGTTGGATTAAATTAGAATACTGAATGTAATTTATTTCAAAGAGACATTGAAAAGTCGATTGCAAACTAACAGTAAAGTTGCAAAGCTCAAACTTGTCCGTTCTCCAACCCTATCCCTACCCTATCTTCCTCAGCAAAGGGGACAGGCATCGACTATTTCATTGGAGGGAACAGATATTAAGTTGATGTTATCCAATGACTATTGAAGTATACGGACGCTTGCAAGGTGTAAATAAACTCAAGTTTTTAAATTTAGGAAATCTAAAGTACACAAACTACAGTCTTCTAGACATATCTTGGTACTCGCAAACTCACTCATTAGTAGCTTCAGGGTAGGCTTTACGCCTACCCTGAAGCTACTAATGAGTGAGTTTCTTATTGACAAAGAACCATAAACATTTGGTTGGAATAACTAATGAACTAACGATCGTAAGGACTAACTCACACTAAATTCTTCAGCGTCTCTCATGGTCGCGTTGGAGAATGGCCAGGTGCAATGCTGGTCTGACCACCCAGCAGGCGGGTTCCAGGGCTCCTTCCAAGCCCACCACACGGCTGGGGACTACGTGTCCGCCTTCGCCACGGATATCGACAACGAGTTCCTATTTACTGGAACTACTTTCGGATACGTCAAAGTGTGGCTGATGAGTAACTACCTCAGGAATGAAGTGGTAAGTTCATTCTTGGAGAAATGTTACAAATAAGACATGTAGCGGCAGTATTCTTATTGAGACGAGCAGTATTTTGCAGAATTTTGAATTAGGTCGTTCTTTGAATGGTATACGTTATGCAACCAAATAGATAACTTATGTACCTGCAACGCAATACATGACGACCCTTACAAACAAACAGCAGTGCATTCTAGTTATTTTATATTAGTAGTTAGTAAAAATCCACTGTTGGCTAATGTCCAAGTCTAGTAAAGAGCAGAATACAATTAATTGGGAAATGTCAGGCCCTGGGGGGTTAAGATAGTTAGAACTGGGGTTCTGAGCAGTCCACGTCGGCACAGGTGCACGTGAACATGTGTCGGCTGCGGCTGAAGTTCCCGTTCCTGTGGCGCGACCGCATCGAGGGTCGCGCCAAACGCAGCGCCCGCGACCAGCCGCTGCCGGTCCTGCTCAACAGCTACCGAGCACACCTGCGCTGCATCACCACCATGGCGTACATTGATGAACTAGAGCTTCTATTCACGTTAGTCACAAGTTTTAACCCCCAACTTAAAAAGCAGGACGTTATATGTTTCACTTGTGTATATATGTATGTTGTATCTGTCTGTGGCATTAGGTACTCCTAAACGGATACACCGATTTTCATTTGGTTTTTTTTTGTTTGAAATATATAATTATATATAAAAATAGATGGTGTTCTTAGCTATATAATTCAAGAAAATCTGATCAGCTGTCCGAAGATCATCAGCTCTTTCTAATCGATTTAGTTTTTGAGTGGGGTGTTTTAATTACACTTGCACACAAAAAAAATGTGGTCAGTACTTTTGACCAGACACATCTAGGGTTATGTATTTCGATGCGCTGAATCCGAATTTGAGATCGTATATTATAATAAAATAAAATATTAATATGTATTTATTTTCTGCAAATTATTATGGCTATGGCATTGGTTGACGTAAAACTGTACATCGTAGATACAATTGGCCAACAAATATCATATAATAAAGTAGGAGTGTTTGAATGTGCAGTGGCAGTTCAGATTATAGCGTGCGCGTTTGGCGTTTATCCGGGGAGTACTTGCAGACATTGGGCAGCTTCTTGCCCTGGACCCTCGAGCTCACGAGGTTCCCGCCTGACGTCAAAAAAGTCGCCAGCTTCACAACCTTCAAGGTCAGCTATTATCTTCATTGTGTTAGGTACACATAGGGAACATGCATTATTGTTATTTTTGCTTTCATTTCAAAGATTTATATGAAGAACTAACAGTTCCCGCGCGGCTTCGCTCGCTTGTATATATTTATATAATTTGCGCGGAACCCTAATTCTTTTTCCAAAATAAAAGTAGCCTATATTACTCCTTATAACACCAGCTATGTGCCAGTGAAATTCTCGTGGCAATCGGTCCACCCGTTCCGGAGTTTACCCGGAACAAACAGAAAACAAAACAAATAAATTAAAAACTGATTTTTAGGCATAGGTATCGTGTAAATAACTGTATGAGCTTAAAAAAAAAATTATTGCTGCCAGAGCATCCGGTCCACGTCCAATTCATGCCAGCTAATTTCTTTGGGTCAGTCTATCTGGCTAGGGGAGTCTCTATATATCATCTTTACCGTGGTAGAGTATCTTTACAGTGGGAGAGCCATGCTTCGGCACGTATGGGCCGGCTCGACCCGGCCATGGCCTCACAGAAAACCGACAGTGAAGTAGTGCTTAAACTGCTTTTCGCCGAGTAAGTGAGGTTACCAGAGGCCCTAACCCTTCCCTCTCCCCCTCTTTCCCTACTGCCATGTTAGGGGCCGGCAGCGTATCTGTGGCTCTTGAGTCTTAGGTGCCCATGGGCGGCGGCGGTCATTTGCCATCGGGTGACCAGTCTGCTCGTTTGCCCCTTATAAAATTAAAATAAAACATTTAATTATATTTACTCGGCGTAAGCAGCAAATTAAAACTCCCTTGAATTCAGAAGTAGTCTCAGATTGGGAGGTAAACATGAAAATCCATATACAAATATATTGATGGTATGTAGGTATGGCGCGGCGGATGGGTGTCGCGCTACGTGCCGGGACAGATCGAGGTGGACAAGTTGCGTGACATCACGGAGCTCGAACTCAAGACCAAGACCTTCGGCGCCCCGCCCGAGGAGCCCCTGCTCGGCCACTATTACCGCCCACCGAAGCGACCAGATCGCCAAGACACGATCATACTCGATGATTCGTTACAAACGGTTAGTAACCTCTAAGTCAGTGGCTTCGGCTGTTTATCTGGAGCATTAACTTCAGTGAAAACGATATCTAAGACGAGTTTCTGTTACCGACGTGGATTCGATAGATCTACCCGACTTCTTTTGCTTGCTTTGATATTTGAGATAAGTTGTATGCTAAAGTATATCTACGTGGGAGAGCCATGCTTCGGCACGTATGGGCCGGCTCGACTCCGCTCGATACCATAGCCTCATAGAAAACCGGCAGTGAAGCAATGCTTGCATTGCATTTCGCCGCGTGAGTGAAGTTACCGGAGGCCCTAACCCTTCCCTCTCCCTTATTCCCGTCCTTCCCCCCCTCCCCCTCTTCTCCTACTCCCACCTTAAAGGGCGGCAACGCACTTGTGACTCTCGAGTTACAGGTGCCCATGGGCGGCGGTAGTCATTTACCATCAGGTGACCCGTCTGCTCGTTTGCCACCTGTACCATAAAAGAAAAAAAAAATTTAAAGCCTTGCTATGAGACAATGAACATATGGATTGAGAAATTTAAAATTGTTTATTTTATTTAAATGTTAAAAATGAGATAATATATTTCACAGCAATTCACACAGAGTTAGTGGTAGGATTACATTGTACATAGAGGCGATGCGTCTGCTTTTATGACCCTACCCTAACTGACTGAGGCTGTAATAACGTCATATTAGCCGAAGTTTAGTGGAGGACTATATGTGAAGAACATTTATTCTTAACATAGTCTATAATTTTAAATTAGTTTTTCTACCAGAAAAGTGCATGCGTTAACAACCATAATCCCGTGTGAGTGTAGTCATATAGAGCGTATAAGTATGGTTGGCATGGCAGTAAGGTCGACGCTTGTTGCAGATCCCGCTGTACACACACCTGCGCATGGCGTCGACGCAGCCGGTGCGGCGCCCGCCCACGCCCGAGCTGGTGCGCGAGACGCGCCTCAAGCGCCAGCTGCGCCAGCTCCGACACACGCACTTCGACAGCGCCGCCGCTCCGAGCCCCGACCCCCCCGCCAAGACCTGACATCCGCCCGACATACGAACACGTTTACACCACTATAATAACTTAATGTTTAGGGGTTTGTTAAATTCATTTCTGTCGAACTTAAAACTTGTTCACCCTAAATTAGGAGTTTCTTTAGATTTAACTTATACGTTATTATGAAATGCAATCCTGTTGTATTTAATCATCAGCATTAGGTATTGTTTAAACTTTATGCACCAGCCCTACGTTAAAAGGTTTTTAAATTAAGGTCAAATTATATACTAGTGCCAGAGTTGGCAAAATACAAAGAACAAAAACTATTTCGCGTGTATTTAAAATACAAAACATATTGAAATGGTGTATTTGAAATATAAAATACAATATACGCAAAGAACTTTAATCAGTAGATAAAAGAAGGATTTCCTTTCATGAACACTAAATTTTGAAATGTGACATCAGACAAACAACCCCTTGTTGATGAAAACAATCTTTCTCCAGGTCCTGATGAGCATAAACTTGTGTTAAATTGTATGAATGTTTTTTTTTCATATTTGGATAGCTTTCAAAAACAGTGAGCTCTTATTCTCCTTGCTTTTGTCATTTAGGAAACTGATTAACTCTAACTCCCAATTTTAATGTGTGGACTTGATCAATGTCTTTGTCCACAAAAGCAATAAATACTCAATCTTCCTTACTAGTACCTACTGCTGCCCCTGCTGCTGAGGTTGGATTAGATCGCTAAATGTGGAAATCTATTTATTTTATTTTATATTTGAAATAAATGAAAAAAAACCCAATCGTTATAAAGGTATTTGAAATAAAAGTTACATTTTGAACACGAAATTCAAATACAAATTTAAATAGATATATATTTCAATTACCAAATACTACCCAGCCCTGACTAGTGCATGGTGCACTAGTAGGTATCTAATCCACCCATTAAATTAGTGACACGGAGATGAAGGACATACGTAGGTAGATGATGCTATGAAGTTATGTTCATTTCTTAGACACTTATATTCAGTTAGATACTGTTCTAATCTTGAAACGATATGTCAATAATTGTGTGTTTGTTCTGTATATTTCAATTGGCTTTTCGATAGTTTACAATCTACTGAGGCTGTAATAACGTCATATTAACCGAAGTTTAGTGGAGGACAATATGTGAAGAACATTTATTCTTAACATAGATACTATTAGTTTCTCTGTTGTTTAAATAAAATGCGATATTACTATATTATGTACCTATGTACATTTTCATTTTTTTAAACTACCCTACTGGTGTACTAAATGCAACCAATACACGAATTACCAAGAAAAATGTTATTACTTTTAACATACCGTAAGTAAAGAAATCAATATACTTACCTATATATATGAGATTGATGTTTTTTTAATACTGAGATCTGAGGCGTAGTCCATAGACGTTTGCATCACCAGGAGCGGCACAGTACCTACTCTTACTTTTGATAAATCTATGTGGCAGTTTTTTGACGAAATCACAACAGGAGAGGTTATTAGTGTTGAACATATTCTTTGAATCAAACCTTTATTATCCTTACCACATCATCACTACATATTATAAAACAAAGGTACATCCCGAAGCAGACGTGTCTAGACACAACCTGCGTCAGTACAAAGGTGGTCACCTATTCGACGAGGACCGGCTGGAGCGCCTCCAGTGCGACAAAGTCAGCACGTGGAGTCGCCAGCCGGGACGAACAATGAGCCAACGTAGCTCGGCGAGCGGCCTCACGCCACTCGCGTACCTTTTCGGGCAGGGGCCGTCTGCCGCTACCCGCCCGGAACTCAGCCGTCCGCCGATAAACTTTGGCGAGCACTTCCGCCTCCAAATCCCACGGAAGAGTCCCGGCCATCGCGCACGCTCTCTCCAACGACACGTTGTAGTAGCCGCGTATGGCTCTTACCACCATGACCCTCTGAGCCAGAGGCGCGCCCTATTCTGGGCGGTCAGAGCCTCCGCCCACACCCCTTGCACCCAAAGACTACAATAGTATTTGGATATAGACAGGCAGCTCTGCTTTTGTATTGACAACACAAACCCAAACCGCTACCTGGTGTCCAGATAACCAAAAATATTATAATATGCATAGCTATAAGTATATATACACAATGTAACAATATATACATACCTATGCATTTAAGTACAGCTTGTATTTAGCGTTTATCGTTATAAATTGTGTTATTGTTATAATCTGTTTATTGTTTTATTGTTTCTAACTTAAAAAATTTATACCTTGGCTAATAAATGTATGTTTATTACTAATCTCCAGTTTCTATATTCAAGTAAAACTTATTTCCAAAAAGAAAAATGCGCGAGAAACCGGCAATCGGTACTTATTCGTAGGCAGTCATTTGCAATATGGGTGTTGCCAAACCAATAAAGTTCCAATTATCTAAAAAATCAACTTCACTATTATGATAACAATAATAAAATTATTGTGTGGTCGGTCGGTATCAATATCAGAGACCGTGTACAAAAACGGTCTTTGATATATTTTAACACGCAATATTTTCTTATACCTACATCTTTTATTTACACATGCGGATTTTAAATCGTTTCCCCTCATTAATCATAAATTTAAATATTGTAACGAAGTCATAAAAGTTGGTCTATCTACCCTTGCGATTGCACTATCACTACACATTATAAAACAAAGTTCCCCGCCGCGTCTGTCTCGGATTTTCATGCGGTTTTCACCAATGGACAGAGTGATTCAAGAGGAAGGTTTATATGTAGTATACATGCATATTATTGTAGAGAAAAGTTGAGAAATTCAAAGATTTGTAATGTCATGTCGTAAAAAAACATATTTTTGTGCGCTTACATTGCAAACGCTGCTGGCTAAACTTTACGAGATAGATCAAATTAATATACTACGGAATTGTATATCTTAAAAAGATCAATAAAAAAGTCAGCGATGGTATATGTTTATCTCGTAAGGATAACCCACAGTAACCATTTTTATCTTTTACATATTACAAAAAAACTATGGGTTATTTATCAAACTATTTTAAACAATACAGTATTATTCCTTATCCAATTAAATACATTAGATACGTTGTGCATTTCATGTAGATCAAAATTGCCCTTTCCAGCATATTATTAAAATGAATATCTTAGAAGATATCAGAGATTTAAAAAGCGGGGGCAGAGCGGCTGGCGGGCCGGACTGATTTCGATTATTCTTTTTTGTTAGATAGGGTAGCTCAAGGGTGGGATGCTGATAAAATTGAGAGAAACCCTCGAAAATTGTAGGAACGAATAGTGTTTCTGTTTACTTTTCATTACTTTAAGAGGTTTTTGCGTTTAGAATCATCATCATATCATGTAGCTGAGCTAATGATGAATAAAAATCATATTATAAAAATCTTCACTACATATTATAAAACAAAGTCCCCGCCGCGTCTGTCTGTCTGTTCGCGATAAACTGAAAAACTACTGAATGGATTTTCATGCGGTTTTCACTAATAGACAGAGTGATTTAGTATAATTTGTACCCGTGCGAAGCCGGGGCGGGTCGCTAGTACTCAATAAAAAAGGGGAAATTAGCTTAATTCGCCGCAAGCCGTATTTGGAACGACCTGCCACCGCCGTTCCGTGAACTAAAAAAGTAAACACTTTTAGAAAAAAATATAAATTATATTTATTAACATTTCAAAAAAACAATTGGCAATGTCACTTACGTTGGGCACGCATTACGATAGCATATAATAGAAACTTAATTGTTTATTTTAGTATCACTATCAAGTTGAACAGTGAGCGGCAGGATGAACTAGTTTCTAGACAAACCAAAGAGGAAATTGTTACGGCGCATCGTTGCGGCAATGCAAAACTAGTTTCCATTGAACATATGTCACCATTAATACACAAGTTCTATATTTTTTTTACTGATTTATGTGAGCTTGTTTCGTTTAACCAAATGATATGTTTATATTATTTTATTTTGGACTCTATCCCGCGCAAGAATCAGCGCAGGAATTCCGCCAACGTCAAGTGTTTATAATTATACAAGTTAAATAACAAAAACGTAAAAAAATGGACGTCTATTCGTCCATCTTGAAAAAACAATTTATAACCCAATCTGACATTTGACAAAAACTATCTTTCAAATAGTTGGCGTCTGGGCGTCACTCTCTCATGGGAGCATGTGTGGGTTGCCAGAGCCATTCAGTATTTAGTATTTTTGTTAGTTGCTATATTTTTGTGTTTTTTGTATTTGTAATTGTTTTATGTTAATTGCATATTTTTTATTCTCGACGTCACCTTGCTTTCGAGGGCCCATCCGAAAACCAGCGCTGCATGTCATACATGCAGCATATGGTGAGATGGCGGCCATTTTAGACTCTCACAGAATTGGACCTGTTCCTTTATTTTTCTTCTTTCTCTATTTTTAAATTTAGTACGTAATTTATTATTAGTTTAGAAATAATTTTTTGTTTACTTTTATGTCTGTGCGTGTTCTAAATAAATGCTTTTCTTTCTTTCTTATGTTCCTAGGTGCCATAGCACGGGTGTACCGTACAGTGCCTTTGACCGGACAACTTCCGTGTACAGCCGTCTCGTAGCGACGCTGGGTCCGCCAAGTTGGGGAAGAGTTGCCCCAGGGCGGACGCAGCGCCGATCAGCTTTGGAGCAAGCTGGCGAAAGTGCTCGATGAAGCGCCACCTTCCGTCTAAGATCAGATGAGGCTCAGACCCTTTTGGGCCTGAACCGGTACGAGGACCGAGTTGACCGCGATGGAGGCACAGGAGGGGGGCCACGACGAAACCCATAGAATAAAAGGGCCTCCGTCTTATCCAAGGCCACCCGCAAGCCCAGCGTCTCGAAGCGCTCGACCACCAGAGACTCCTCTTGTGGTCTTGAAAGTTCGCCCCCGGGTTGTCACTAAAGTCTCGTCTCAGTCACCTCAAAGAACACAATTATACCCTCCGAAGCGGTCGGTGAACGACTCAAATTTCCGTCTCGGTCCTCGTACATAACGGTGCGCTCATCTGAGCGGCTATAACCAATTGCTACAAGTCCACGTGCCGAAGTAATTTCCATAGATAAAGAAGATGAACAGTTGTTCTGGCATGAAATACTAAATAATCTTTATATAGTTTAACTAGAGGAAATAAAAAGCCGAAAATGCCTTGACCTAAACTCATTTATTACGCCAAAGATTTTAAATATACTACAAAACGTGTGCTTTCTAATTAGTTGTTGGTTTCACGCTTCACTCCGCTGAGGACGATGTAGGGCGACTGAGTCTCCCGCTGCTTGTCCTGCAACATCTGCAGCGTGCCTAGCGGGGTGTCTGTTGAACTCATCTTCTTCATCAACTGTTAAAACAAGGTTGAAGAAGTTTATATTACTGCGTTATCTATTTGACGATCATTTTCGAAGCTAATAATAGAGTGTACTGGAATGACCGATTAGAATCTTTATACAAGAACAATCTATGAACATTATTTTTGTGTTAAGTCTGTGTGTCTTTTTGTTTTAAGTTAATTACATTATTAAAATTATGTGCTCTTCATAGTCAACACGAAGTTTCAATTCATTGAAAAATCAATTAATATTTTGTTTGTAAATTACAAACAGTAACTGACCCCTTCCTGTACAGCTTTCTTGATCCGTTTCTCCTGCTTATTCTTCCCAGGTCCTTTGCCGTGAAATTTGTGTGACAGGTATCTGAATGCCTCCTTGGGACAGAGCGGGCGGCCATCGTCGTCCACATACTCCAGCTTGATGTTGGGACGGAAGTTGGACTTCTCGCGGAAGTCTTGCAAGGGGCCGGAGTGACCGCCTCGTTCACGACGACCGTATTTGTCGTCCTCTCTGCAACAAGGTACAAATGTTACGATTGCGATGATAAATAATTACATTTATTTGCTTGAACACATGCGAATAATAATAATATGTAATATGGTTTTTTATATTTCTAACATGATGATGATGCATATGGGTTTGGATCAACATGTTTGACTGCGACTGGTGTACAAAATATGTGGCATAAAATACACTATATTCACAATAACAAAAATACGTCAGTAGTTTACATATTATTACAAGGTGTTTGATGCAAATGAACATACAAATAATCAAACCGTAACAAAATCGCAATAATGTTATCATGAGAGAAAAGGGTTAATATGTTACGAGCCGGGGTTCTGAACATTTGGAGCGAGAGCTGGATCATGTTCAGGAGGTACTCAAAAGTAACGGATATCAGGTGAATGGAACACGGAAGCGACCGACAATGAGACGCAAGCAGGAGGTGAACAGACAACCAGCCTACATGCCATATGTCAAAGGAGTAACGGATAAGATCGGCTCCGTGTTAAAGAAATACTCCATTCCGACAGTGTACACACCAGGCATAAAAGTTCGCAAAACATCGTGGGCACACCAAAGGATGTCTTGCCTTTACAAACTCCAGGTGTCTACAAAATAAACTGCAGCTGCGGTAGTTCCTAGAGAGTGGAGCTGGTGGAGTTTTACTGTTGTAATTTGGAATGTATGGCGTCATCTGTTAAGGAGTAGGGAGACTGATTGAATGTTTTACGTAGGAACTGAGGCGAACTTCAGGCAGCTGTGGGATTTCGTGCGTACATGGCACAGGCAAAAGCATAAGATGATAATAAAACGGAGGCCAGCGGTACCACTATCAGTGGGCACGGGACGACATGGAAGGCACCGAAGCCGTCATTGTGTACGTCCGCCCCAAAAAGGGGGAGGGACCATGGGGACAAAGAGAAAAATAAAGAGTTAGTAAAACTAAAAAAAAAAAGTAGGGAGTCGATAAGTACGCGCGGTGGAGGCCTGTCCACTGCTTCGGCCTGCATAACCAGGAAGGTTCGTCAGGCCATGGGTGGTCGGTGGGTGTGTTCTGACTACGCCGCGACGTATCTAAATATTTAATTACCACTAAGTTGTGCCTACGCAGCGCGCGAGTGAGCAGTAGCCCACTGAGTTTCGACATGATTAGTGGACCCCGCCGTGTACTCGTACGGGCTCGGTTCAGTTGTAGTTTTACGATCAGCGAGTGACAAGAGCGAAGAGTGCAAGTGAACATTAGTGACAACAGTACTGACCCGTAGGTCTTGTCCTCGATGGAGTAGTGCCTGGCGGCGAGCAGGTGGCGGTGCACGGAGGGCGGTGCGGGCGCGTTGCCGGTGCGCTCCAGGTAGCCCTACATTAGTGACAACAGTACTGACCCGTAGGTCTTGTCCTCGATGGAGTAGTGCCTGGCGGCGAGCAGGTGGCGGTGCACGGAGGGCGGTGCGGGCGCGTTGCCGGTGCGCTCCAGGTAGCCCTACATTAGTGACAACAGTACTGACCCGTAGGTCTTGTCCTCGATGGAGTAGTGCCTGGCGGCGAGCAGGTGGCGGTGCACGGAGGGCGGTGCGGGCGCGTTGCCGGTGCGCTCCAGGTAGCCCTACATTAGTGACAACAGTACTGACCCGTAGGTCTTGTCCTCGATGGAGTAGTGCCTGGCGGCGAGCAGGTGGCGGTGCACGGAGGGCGGTGCGGGCGCGTTGCCGGTGCGCTCCAGGTAGCCCTACATTAGTGACAACAGTACTGACCCGTAGGTCTTGTCCTCGATGGAGTAGTGCCTGGCGGCGAGCAGGTGGCGGTGCACGGAGGGCGGTGCGGGCGCGTTGCCGGTGCGCTCCAGGTAGCCCTACATTAGTGACAACAGTACTGACCCGTAGGTCTTGTCCTCGATGGAGTAGTGCCTGGCGGCGAGCAGGTGGCGGTGCACGGAGGGCGGTGCGGGCGCGTTGCCGGTGCGCTCCAGGTAGCCCTACATTAGTGACAACAGTACTGACCCGTAGGTCTTGTCCTCGATGGAGTAGTGCCTGGCGGCGAGCAGGTGGCGGTGCACGGAGGGCGGTGCGGGCGCGTTGCCGGTGCGCTCCAGGTAGCCCTACATTAGTGACAACAGTACTGACCCGTAGGTCTTGTCCTCGATGGAGTAGTGCCTGGCGGCGAGCAGGTGGCGGTGCACGGAGGGCGGTGCGGGCGCGTTGCCGGTGCGCTCCAGGTAGCCCTACATTAGTGACAACAGTACTGACCCGTAGGTCTTGTCCTCGATGGAGTAGTGCCTGGCGGCGAGCAGGTGGCGGTGCACGGAGGGCGGTGCGGGCGCGTTGCCGGTGCGCTCCAGGTAGCCCTTGCTCAGCGCCAGCTGCAGCGCGCCCCACACGCCCGCGCCCAGCGACGGCTCCGCCTCCAGGCCCACGCAGGATCCTACGACACGGTTTCCACTTATACATTACTGCTTCGGTACATAGAACATTTTAATATCGTCTAGTACCAAACATTTTGCAATAAAATGTGATTAGACAAGCTTTTTTAACATGTGCACACTAATTATGTTTATGGGCCCTTGAAAAGTGAGAATTTGGAATTTACGATGTACCTGTACGATGCCCCAAACAAATTCCGTTGGAAGCGCTAGGCATGTCACCTGAACAGGAAGTTGAAATAACTGAAGAGGCTAGGCGTGTTCATCGGCATAGTACAAAGACAAATTGTTAATGGTGTCAATTCTGTTGTTTTACTCTTTTCACTATAATTGACTAAATTTTCTTCATACAAAATGTAAACCTTGTACACTTTGAAACAAGGTCTTATTTCAAATTTAAACAAGTAGGTAACATATGTCGCTATCGAAATAAGCAATTTATTTGTCGACTAAAATCTGACACGCTTAAATAAACTTTAATACCACGTAGCGAGAGCCGCTATCCGTTGAATGCCATCTCTTTTGCTCTGTTTTTAGTAAGCGTCTTCGTAGGTGTCGATTAAAATAACGTCATCTTGGTTCGTTTTGAACAAGTTTTTATACGGCAATTATACGGCATTTGAATAAATGGGGACTCTCGCTGCGTGGAAATAAAGTTGAGTATACGTTGACAGGTTTTAGTGAAATTTAGTGGCGCTGAGAAATAGATGCCAGTAACAAATAGACCTTGTTGCGAAGAAGACAAGGTTGCTTTCATATGAAGAAATTAAGTCAGCTTTTAGTTTGGTCGAGTGTACAATAGAATCGGGACTAATATGTAATTTGTTTAGTAAAAAATGATTTATAATAGTTTAGTAGGTTTAAATTGAGCAATATGTCAGAAAAATAAAATTGAAGGTGAGCAAGTTTAAAAATTATTTTTGATTTATTTTTGTTAATTTGCCTTTACAGGCAGGATGAACTATCTGACGGCTCAGATGATGATCAAGATTATATGGAAACTGATTCGTCACTTTCACGGCATTGTTTGTAAAACATTTTTTCGAGAATATAAAAATCATTGTAGCACAGGAGCCTATTCAAAATGGTTAACTTATGAATTAATTAGGCTACACTGTTATTTTTAATCGATAATACTGCTCAATTTTTAAATATTGTGGAGCTGCCAGACGTGTCCTCGGCACTGGCCGGCCTGAAAATCGGGACTCCTGGAACCCCGGAACTCTCTCATGTTGGACAGTCTATCTGAACAAAATACTTTAAATTACATCAATAGTCTACCGCGCTCTAATTTATGCCATTTTCACTTCGGTCGGGTTGCAGAAAGAGAGATCAAGAAAATTATCCTGTCTATTAAATCCCAAGTCTATTAAATTCCGTCCTATTTCTATCCTTCCCTTCCTCTACAAAGTGCTAGAAGCCTGCGTCCACAAACAGTTCTCCCACTTCATTTATGACAATAACTTACTTAGTCCTCTTCAGTCTGGGTTTCGACCTGGCCACAGCACGGTCTTTGCTCTCCTTAAAGTGACTGACGATATTAAGGTACGTATGGAGAATACCATGGTTACTACTTTCGTCCTGGTTGATTTTTCCAATGCCTTCAATACCGTCAGTCACGAACTCCTCCTTGCTATCCTATCCCATTTCTCGGTCTCTCAAGAAGCACTTGACTGGTTTTCTTCTTACCTTCGGGATCGTCAGCAGTCAGTCCGTATTGAAGATTCTTCTTCTAGTTGGTGTGGTCTCACTGCTGGTGTCCCTCAAGGCGGTATTCTTTCACCTTTTCTATTTTCGATCTTCATCAATCTTATCACCCCAAGACTTCAGTGTTCCTACCATCTTTACGCTGATGACTTGCAGTTATATTATCAAACAGAGTTGTGCAATATACTGTCTGGGGTTTCGTTAGTAAATAGTGATCTAGCGGCCATTAAAAATTGGTCTGATATGTTCGGCGTATCAGTGAACCCGAATAAATGTCAGGCTATCATCGTCGAAGTAGCCGTAGTATGAGCCAACTCGACCTTGCTTCACTCCCACCACTTACTTACGATGGCATGGTCATTCCATACTGTGAAAGTGTGAAATCCCTCGGATTGTATTTTGAAAAAACTCAGAGCTGGCGAAAACATGTTGCATCTATTTGTCAGAAAGTAACAGGGTCTTTGCGGGCCCTTTATAGGCTAAAGAACTTTCTGCCATCGAAAACTAAGGTAATGCTTGTACAGACCCTAATACCCCCCTATAATTGACTATGGCGATGTGTGCTATTTTGACCTGAATGCAGATCTGCTCAATAAACTTGACCGTCTTCTCAATAATTGCATTCGATTCGTTTTCAAAAAGTAAATCTTAGATCTTCACACAACCGGCTTCTCCATTGTCCCACTCATTCCGCATTCCTTCCGCCGAAGGTAGAATGTACGAAGTCGCTCCGACTTCGTACATTCTACCTTCTTTGTTCAATCTGTCCTGTTATGGAACGCGCTCCCTCTCGAGATCAGGATGGCAAAAACACGGCTTACCTTCAAATACATGTTGCGGAAACATGCCTTATCAGACTCTTTTTTAAGCTTAGACTCTCTCCTGCACGAGTTTTATCTGACTTAGAATAAATATCTCTTAATCTCTGTGCATCTACCTTGTTTTGTCTCTGCATCGCCCAAAGGTCGACTGGGAGAAAATGCCTACGGCATTAAGTCCACCTTTGTCACATTTTGTGCATAAAGTATAAATAAAAAAAGTCAATAAAATTTAAAACTAAGAAATTAGCTATCGTAGTGTACTTATGTATGTTATGTGTAATATCTAATTAATATTTTAATTATTGCATTCTGACTAAAGAGATTGATTACTGTATTATGGTTATGTTTTTATTACGCTTTTACCCTTAATACCTGATTCCGATAAGTGAAAGTAAAAAATCCTTCTTTACATCCCTAATACAATTCTCCAAAACCACTATAAAATCATCGTGTATTATTGTACATATTAGTGGCCACAGGGGACTATTGTAGGTTATAAAAGATAAAAGTAAATACCTGCAGCCAAATCAGCCGGTTTCTCGCTGTTTACATCGACTCGGCTCCAAGCACCGGCCGTGTCATTCGCATCAGTCTCCGGCTCCACTTCCATGTCGTCACGCTCGAAATCCTTCAGAAAAGTAAATAATTATTTGTAACACTCGTAAGACACACAAGACGTAAATAATTGTTGCATTCTAAAGTATATGGACACTTTCCTAAGTAAAAATACGACTCAGCTTTCGGTAATACAGTTATGGCGACTTCAACATTCAGCAAAAACATACTCTAACATCATCTAGCGAAGACGAGCTGAACTACGAAGTAACTACTAACCCTTCATCGCGCTATGAGAGTTCTCGCACCGATTACTATATATACAACTTCCCAACATCGACCGTAGGGCCACGGCCCGCCAGCCACGATCACCTAGCCAGGTCGGAGGATCCTCCCTTTGTGTTGGAGGGACATAACACCGGTTCCTCCACACAGTAGTTGACCAAGTCAAATTAGTTTATTTTTAATAAACGACAAAGCACTCAATTCTTTACAAGGTTAAAATTAAATATCAAATTGAGTTTTGTGACGTCATAGTTTACTGATACAAATTATGTTTTTGCAAATAAAATCTTTAGCGTCTGTAAACCTTTTTTTTTTTTTTTTAGAACAGTACTCGTAGTGTATGTACGGTATAACTAAACGATAGTTATAAGTGGAGAGCGCACGTCAGCGCAGACTCGTTAGATTGCATATCTATAGTGGTACACTAAAGCAATGTAAGTACCATGATCTCGGCGTGATGGTCCCTGTTGCCGGCGAGTCCGTAGGTGGGGATGTCGCCGAGCGTGCGGCAGAACTCGGCCGTGGCGTCCAGCACCATCGCGCTGGCGCCCGCCTCCTCGGCCAGGGGCTCCTCCTTCACTGTCTCCAGAATCTCTTCTACCTGTAGTGGGAAACATTTTACCTTTAGTAAAATACCCGGATATCCGGCCTATCCTGGATGTCGAAAATATTGTCACGTCGCTCCGTTAAAAAGTAGAAAAAGTTTAAATTGAGCAAATATCTTCTAATTTAGCATGATGAGGGCCTCATTGTAAGTTGAATTAGACAACTCCTTAAGTCAAGTAAGTAATCGACGCAGCATTGTTCGGGCAAACTACGTGAGACTCGTTGAAGCTGAAAGAGTTCGCGTATCTTAGGTGGTGTTTATATGAAAGAACCACATCAGTTTTGAGCTGATCATATTAATATAGGTGTATTTATAATTGAAAAAAAACCTCATAGTGTCTTTGGGACACCTGGTTGGACCGAAGTTTCTGTCGCTATATATAAATACATTTAATATATTGAATAAATTGTATCAAAATATAGTAAATATTATTAAAAAAAAACTCGAAATTAAAATTGCGCCATCTATGAAAGTTGCCCTAAATAATTTATGAATAATTATTATGCAAACAACATGAAAATAGAGTAGTATCGCGCAAAATCCACAGGTGTAAATAAAATAAATCAATTCGCGGTTAGCATTTTTCGTTGCGCTAACTTTTTATTCCGTCTGAAGTGTAACGTGCGATAAGAAAGTTCGTTCCAAAAATTTAATAAAAAGAAATAGAGATGAAAATATTTGAACTTGAAATCTGTGGGATGGTAGCATATACATAAAACATACTATCTATACATAATAAATATAATATATTTGACACTTTTGTATTCATTTGTCTGTAGTATAGTATAAGTATATTACTAATTTTGTTGTAAATGAAAATATGACGATTATATTTGTTATGTGATTTAAATAAGGTACCTAAATTTACTATCTGGTATCTGACCGGATACCTATTTACTCACTATATATAGCCGAATAGTAAATTTAGGCCGGATATTGCCAAGATATCCATTTCATCCCTGATAATTATCACTATTAAAAAATATCTGAAATTTAATTTATACACTTGACAGTTTCTAGAAGTTATTGACAGAAAAGTCAGGTGAATGTCAGTTCAACAAAATTATAGTACACTTGCCTTGGGCACTTTGAACTGGGCTTCCTCTGCCTGCTCGGCCTGCCTCAACCTGCGCGCTCGAGCCAGGGCCGCCTGCAGCTCGATGTCCGGCTCCGTCTCCTCGTCGTCTACCGCTATCGACTTCGACATCTCCTCGGGTTTTATATCTGTATGACAAACAACGCAAATACTAATTGCCTAACGTAATAGTAGTGAAGAAGAAGAATAGTTAGTTATGAGATTACTAAAAACTAAAACCTATCCTAAGTCTTACAAACAGAATAAAACCATTTGTTATATAACCAGAAACGGTAGGACCGATTTTCACTGGTAGATAGCTGATGTTACGACGAGTAACTAAGGCTACTTTTATTTAAGGAAAAGAATTAGAGTTCCCCAGGCAGGCACAGCTTATGTAAATAAGACAATAATTGAGAAATTGAAAAAAACAACGTTTAGAGACCTGTGTCACCTGTGTCGTCTGTGTCGAGCGGTGCATTCCCGGCGTCATAATCGTCCACATCTATTGGCTCTTCCTTTGCTTTCTTACGCATCTTGCCCTGGAGGAAATAGTAAACAATAGTCTTAATATTTAAAGTTATTTAATATATGATTATTGGTTCGGGATAATTATTGTTAAAACGTTAATTCATCGTTCATTATAGCAGTGGAGCTGAAATCATAACAAATGAATTAATATTTAAATTTTCTATAATATTGTGTTGGACAGCTATAGGCACCCTCTACGTTTATCGATATTGTCTGTAAATAATTGGGTTCAGGTGTATTTCAACATCTTTATACAAAGCGTGTACAAGTATGACAAAGTAGGAATAAAATAAAAATTCTTAAGTTTTTCCGGTTCCCACCTGAGTGGGGGTTAATATACATTCTGCAATGTGTGATTGAATTGAAAATATCGATTCCAAGTAATTCTGAAAATTCATAACAAATTTTTTTCCTAATGCAGCTAATGTAATGATATTCCTATTGCCCTGGTTCTTGTACCTCACGGTCAAAAACACTGATTCATAAAAATGACTTATTTGGCACTCTACACTCAACACACACACACTCTAAACTATTATATGTCCCGCAACAAATTAAATCAGATGTAAGATTGTAATAATTTAAAATAAAAGTTGATGGAAGATCCGTATTATACATTATCTATAGTGTGTTAATACGTCATAGACTTTAGAGTTCAGAACGCGAAAGGGAATAAATATTAAATAAAAGAGGTAGAGCACCGCAAGCTTTTGCTATAAATGAAGGAACCCAGGTAAGGTAGCAACGCCCTACAGAAACCGCGGCTTAACAGCACTGCGAGGAGTGTTGTACATCTGTTGCTACGTTCGAGTAGGATTGCCAGAGATCCACCATTAGTATATTAGGCTTAGATACAACAATAACGCTTACCCTCTTTTTAGGTTTCTTAAACTTGGCTTGTATCTCGTGCTCGTCCATGTAGTCGGCCGCGATCCTCATCTGCGGCAAGGCCAGGCTCTCCAGGCGCCGGTGCTCGCCGCCCTGCAGCCGCTCCTGTCTCTGCGCACGACACGCTCACGTCACTACCTCAGACTCTATCGTTCAACGTTATATGGATGTAAACAATTCACGGTTGCTAGCCACTACTGTACACATAATATCTTTTCATCGTCTTGTTAAAAATTATATAGAGTACTAATTTATATAGAGTTTGGCGATAATATTAGAGTTCGGATTGAGTCACAACTGATTGCAGAATACTTTGAACACTTAGTTTATTAAAAACCCGTGGCCACGATCGTTGAAATTCGATCGAAACGTCGGGTATCCAAAAAGAGGTACTGTACCTTATAAATTTTATCGCGACTAAGTCTCGAGTTACACATCTAATAAATTACCAATTTATCAAATAGATTATTAAACGACACCTTTAAATAAATCGTAGGTAACTTTACATTTAAATATATAAAATTCAACATTGATTTCAATACTATTTCTATGGCAATTTTTAAGAGTAAATGCTGTCAGTCTTTTTTTACAACTTTCTACCTTTCTGATGTTGTAGTTAGATAAAAAACAGTCAAGCACAATTAGCTGAACTCAAACAATATGAGATAAACGTTGCATTACTACTGTATGTAAACAGCAAACGGTTACCATCATCTCCTTGAACTTCTTAGCTTCGAAGGCGTCCTCGTCCCCGATGAAGAAGCCCTTCTGCTTGTCAGCCTTGCCGTTGTCGATGTGGTCGTCGTACTTGGCCAGCACGGGCCGCGCCAGGCCCAGCGCCGCCGCCTCCAGGTCGGCCTCGTCGTCGTACGCGCGGTAGCCCACCTTGGCCTTCTTCGCTTCCAGTAAGTTCTGGAATATGTTGTCTTTGTTTAATATTTTTACAAACTTGTTCACGCCCAGTGGGATTAAAGTGAGACAAGATCTGATTAAAAATTCAACTCGCTAGCTTAAGGAGCGAATGTATAACTGAACTATATAAAAATAAGGTTTTCAATGATTTATGAAATCTATCAATTCACACTAAACTAGTGTCCTGAACTATCCTGGCCCCTGGCCCCCTGGCCATGATGGGAAGAGTGCTTGCAATGTAGTCTTATACAAAGTTGAATTTTGACAATGGCCACATTATGGCATATAAAAACTTTTTAATAAAAAATTAAACCGACGCAAAATGAAAGGAACTGAAAAGTGAAAAATAAACTTGTTAGCCTAGTTAACCAGTCAGCGCCAAACATACAAATTAATTATTACGTAAAATGATGGCAGCAGTGACGCGTCTATTTGACGAAATGTTTTCGAATTAAATTTTTTGTTTGTATGTTTGGTGCCGACTCAAAATTATTTAGGTATTTACATTAGTGTAGAAGTTTAGTTAGGCCAACAAGTTTATTATTTTTCACTTTTCAGTTCCTTTTTTGTTTTGAGACCAACTTCGAAGTATAAGGGTATACATCCATTAATGTGTTCCAGTAATTATGTAAATCGGATTACTCTGTAAAAAGTTATGCGTCGTCATACATTAAAAAAATATATACATATATACGGGTTGACTTGAGAACCTTCTGAGAGATTCTCTAATATTTCAATTATTATTGCAAAAGCAGTAACTGTATATTTGACCACACTAAATGTCCAATTCTTCAAAAACTTCAATGAATAGTTCAACTAAATTATCTCAATTGAACACAGATAGATGCTCAAATTAAAACCTATTGTGAAGATTTTTAAAAATAGATAAATATTAGAAAATATTCTTATATATCTTTGGAAATTAATTGAACTTCATCACTTAACTGTAACTGACACAATGAGAAAGATTATAAAGGTTAAAGAAAAGAGGTTAAAAAAGGTTAAAGAAAAGAGGTTAAAAAAGGTTAAAGAAGTACATTCTAAAAACAGTAAATCCATTATTACCTTCTTAGTTCTTTCTTCGTCAACAATGTTCACATTGACCAAGACGTCTTCTTTATCTTCAGCCAGTACATCTTTGTCAGCTAAGGTCAGTACTACTTCACGTTCATCAACAATCTGTAACACAAAGCACATCTATTATTATATACAAAACTTGAACTGAACGTACACATATATCATATTATGTTAAAACGTACAGCATCCAGATCGTGTGCCACTCGCAGCCCCTTCAGATGGTTGGCGGTATATCTGAATTGTTTATCGGCCTCTTCTTCTTCGGCAACTAGAGCCGACACGCCGAATACCTCGTCCATCTCGTCAAGCATCGCCGCCTGGAAACACATCTTATACATTAGTACACACATTTAAAACTAAAACAAAAGGGTAATTAAAAAAAACAAAGTTTAGCAGTAACAGTAACTGAGCACAGCAAACTTCAGATACAATTTTACACATTGTGGGAAAAGCATACAGCGCCTAATGTTACTTAATCAAATACAAAACAACTAAGTCTATATACGTCACAAATACATCTAGATACATATAATTTATTTAAGGAAATAACCATGATTAGGTAGGTTCCTGAGTTAAATAGAAGGTCCTTTTTAGTTTTCTGTTGTGTTATCTTTATTCTAATTGCATCCTATCTGTAGGCAGTGTCGAGAAGCTGTTAGATTTGTATACTACCGTGAATCGGTTGGTTTTTGCTACCTCAATGCTATAAAACTATAGTAAATAGTGTTTCTAACCCTTTTCGCAGCCTGTCGCTTCTGTGTTTCAATTTCCCGTGACTTAGTCACCCAGGCGGACGCGTCCTCTTCGTCCGACTCATCTGCCAACAGCCTTGTTTGTAATCTGTATAAAATATTCATAATATGTTATAATATGACCTCAATGCCTATTTAGAAAAAATCGCATTAAATTTTTTCTCAAAATCAGGCGGACTGCAAGCTTGACCAAAACTTTAGTGGCATAAAAATCTTTTGTGGTTTTGATATATAACTCTTAGCTCATACATGTCTTAAACAAAATTATTGTAAATGTCATTAATTTTCCAAACAAGAAATAAATTGAAGAATTAAAATAGCAGCCGTATATAGTGGTGTATTGCAGATAATAACACACTCACTTCTGTTCAATCTTCCTCTTCTCCTTACGTTCCTCGAGTCTCTCGCGGATCTTCTCAGATTTCTTTTGAGCTGCGATGTTGGAGGCCGGTTTGTGGTAGAACTCGCCCAAGTCGTCTTTGATCTTGCCATCCTCTGTACACAATGGAATTATATCAAACATACAGACCATCTTAGGCATAGGAAGAATCTGTACCATATCAACCCACATAATTTCATTAATTTTTTATACTAGGTATGAGTTGGGTCCAGAACTTTGTTTGTTGCAGACAATCAAAGGGCGCAAAGTTGAATATCTATTCAACGTGATTAAGCATGAGATATGAGCTTATGCAACTAATTATGATGGGTAAAGTTGCAGGAGACCTGGACATAGAAAGAAGTCAAGGTTGCGAAATATGTAGGTGCGTGAATGTGATTCGTCAATAAAGAGTGCGATTCTACACCCTTCATTAATAAATAAAGTATTGTATTTATACAAACCCCCAGGTTTCTCTGGAGCCTCCAGCAGCTTCAGTCCAAGTTTGGCCCTGAGTTTGTTGGTTTCCTCGATGGATAGGCTCTCCTTCGCAGCGCCACCCGTCGTTGGCCCGACAGAGCTGTCGCGCTCTGCTGTGCGAGCGTCACTTTCAGAACTCTTCTCTCTCTCCTTACTACAACAATAATGAATGTTTTTAATTTCAGTAATTGGTATTTATTTATGGATTAATTAATTAAGATTTCTGCTAGCACCTTCTTCTCTACTTGAACTGGCTTATGGCACAGTAGTATAAGATGTTACAACATTCACAATGCAAACTGGCACCACAACCAGATTTCCAATTCTCTCATGTAACAATTATTTGTGTGATTTCAAAATGAGGTACGGTACAACAGACTTCTGTTTATGGTATAGAAAATTGCGATTGACCATCTGTACTCGCATACAGCTTTTGACTCTGCAGGTAAGCAAGTGGTGAATAGGATTAACAAAGCAGACATGACATCACTGATGTTGCAAGACTGTATAGGCACATTTACTATTAAGGAGGCCTAGTGCTTGTTTCCAATTTGGTTGAAAACAAATATATTAATCTGAGTATATATGTTTACTTTGAGTCCTTGTGCATGTGTATGCGCATGAGGGCATTCTATCATCAATGTGCTATGGCACACAGGGGGAAATAAACTCAATGCATGCAATTTCAGGTACAAAATAGGGCACTAATTATAAACTTGATGGTGTATATATATATATATACATTAACAGGCCTGTTAGTTAGTGATCCTGACTGCTGAGGCTGCAAAAAGTTGTGGGTTCGATTGCCACCCAGGGCAAATAATTGAGTGATGAGCATGTTCATTTGTTTTGTTTCTGGTTGTAATTTATCTATATTATGTATGTATTTAGTAACAAATAATAATAATAACTTCACTTATTGAATTTGGCTGTCTTATTTCAGACTAGTCAGAGCCTGTACTGCGGTAACCAGACTGCTGATAAAAATACTTAGATATTTCTATCTGGGTGGGAATCGAACCCACGACCTCTGGCTTAGCAGTCAGGATCACTACCCACTAGACCAACAGGCAGTATAAGTATATTTATCAGCAGTCAGTCAGTCAGTGGTAACCATAGTACAGGTCCTGCCTAGTTTGGGATCAGATGACCGGGTGAAGTGTCGCAAGTTATTTATATCTCAAGGCCGTATAAATTCCTAGCATCAACTATTCAAGCCAGCTTATTATGTACTAGCCGTTGTCTGCAACTTGAAAATTTGGTAAAATCTATCCCACGGAAAGCATACATTTATCCGGGATATGCGCTATTCCAGACTATAATCTATCTCTGTGTCAAATTTCATTCAGCCGTTTTTGCGTGAAAGAGTAAAAATATCTATCCATCCATCCATCCATCCTCACAAACTTTCGCCTTTGTAATAATACTAAGATAATGGGGCCATCCATAAATTACGTCACATGAATTTCATGATTTTTGAACCCCTCCCCCGTCTTGTCACAGCTGGTTACATTTGTGGGATCCCCCCCTCCGTGGTGGGTGAGACGTCACATATTTGGCAATTTTACACCCAGAACTGAAATTATTCAGTTCTACATTTTTTTTTAAAGTGTTTTAGCATGTGTAATGTTTCGTGTTCAATACTTTGGATTTTGACATGTGACGTCACGAAGCTTATGACCCCCCACCCCTTGCCACACAATTTCACATTTCGTTGACCCTTAACACGTGATGTTTGTGTGTATTTATGGATGGCCCCTAAGTGGTATTCTTTTAATTTTATTTTTAATAAACAATATCATTTGCAAATGTAATTAATATCTAAGGTCTAACTTTAAGGCTAGCCTTAAAGTTAGACCTTAGATATTAATTACCTGTAACTGTCTCGTCCATGATCTTTGTGAGCTCTGTGATGTTCTCTGGCACGTCTGTCTCGTTCCTCACTGCTACTCCTGGTGTTGCTCGCTGGCACTGCTGCTGGTTTCTCCTTGTGTAGATGCGAGTCTACAGGTACCTCCTCAACTGTAACAATGAAGGAGAACATTTACTCTCCGCCTAACAGAATAAAAAACAAAGGGAATGTAATATTAAAAATATGTTGAACAATTATATTCCCTATGTTGAACAGGGGGTAACATCTACCTAAATGCACTGTAAATGCTGGTCTGCCTTCTTTTTTATGCTGACTGTAAGAATAGAATACAGCCCTTTTTTTCTTTTACCATCTGCAAATTTTATTGTCTATTCAATCAATCAATCAAGTCAGTCAAGCAACCTATCACATATACCTATATACTATATACAGCTGTATATAAACATCTCCAAATCTGCACCATATCTTCGAGTACTATCCCCTCTGAGTCAAATCTATCCTAGCCACCCTCTTCAGGCTGTGAGTCCAATTGTTGCCTTATGGCATGTTTTGTCTCTTAAATCTTTAGATTTTATGTTAAAGAGGTTATACAACAAGAGGTTAAGAATCTAATTGTACCATATTAATAGAGACAGCTTCAACAATGTAAGGTAGCACAAAGTTTTAGCAGCTTTCTTTATCTTTTACTTGAGACTAAAAATACATATCAGAGGACTTTTTCCGGCTTTTTTCGGCATTTTGAACTTTTTATTCAGTCAATTCATTTTAAAATTGATATTATTTTGATTAAAGAGTTTAGTTCAGAATCCTAAGATACTCAAGTTCATAGAATAGTAAAAACAAACAGTAGTAAAAGACAATAATTGTTACAACTTTGAACTGTCAAATCTTAGCAATGACAAACTGGGAACGAACACAAATTGCAACTTCAGACCTTATTCTGATCATTTATCAGAAAGACTAGGGTTCTCTGTGAATAATAATAGTATAGCGTTTTATTCCAAACTGTTTGTACATTTTTCACAATAAAAAGGTGATGAAATGTTATATCTCTTTCTCTCTCTCAGTTCAGTGTGCATTTGGCATAGCCTACTCCAACTGCGTCCATTGAAATCTGTCAGCTGGAACCTTGTCCAGTATGGTCCCAGGATCAGGCGGATCTCTACGAATACTTGGAATAAAATCATAGATGGAATGGCATTCTACATTTGCAAAATTTATGCATAAATTTGTATTTATGTAAAAAAAAACAACTTTGCTCTTAATTCAACAAAACAATTATAACACATAAATTTTAAAACGGCCGCCCACATTGTCCTGGAGTGTGAGGGAGTGGCCACACAACGGGCAAGTACACTCGCAGAAGTGAGGTCGCTCCTAGAAGCCTGCGAACGCCCCAGGAGGCTTCTGTGCTTCTGGAAGGAGCTAGGCTGGCTCAACTAGTCAGCCTATCTGAACGCATAATGGACCGCCTATGAGTCTAGATGCGGAAACAGAACCCTATACCAATACCAATAACACATCAATTTTATAACAGGTATTCAAACAACTTTCTCTTAACTTTTACACTTAATTTAAGAGAAATAAAAATGTATGATCTTTGCTTGTATGATAAAACTAAACTAATGAGACAATTTTTAAATAAACCTATTCTGTCAAAGAATTTCAATAATAAAAAAATAGAAGATGGAGTACAGAAATAGTAGATACAGTACCATCTTGTTGCAACCCCATGGTAAAACACAGGTGAAATTGTATGAAGTAAGTTTAGTTATAAATACAGTAACACTCACTACAATCTTAAGATCAATTGAGAACATACATTTAAATTCTATCTATCTACTCTATGTGTTAAATGATAGGGGCATGAGCGCCTCAATGATAAGGAGAAAACTTGAACTTGTAAATTCAACCTAGGCTTCATCTCAAAACCTCACAATGAAGGCTTTCAACCAAGTTCTAGTTTTTGACAATCCGCTAAAGGAAATATATATTTAAGGTTGATTATATTACTGCTGATTATGTATTATGTGTAAATAAGGTATGATGAAGTGATTTCTACATCACAAGATATAAAACTGATTTGTAGTAGTGGCTCCCAGTTGTCCAAAGCAGTCATAGTGATAACACAAAAGTTATCAATATTTCTGAATTTATACCTTATACTAATAAAACATTACACATTTTTACTACTAACACTTGCTTTGAAGAAAGAAGCATCTTCTAGGGTTTGTTAAGTGCTGTGTCCATATAGAATCAGCCAAAAGGTAGTGAAAATATCAAAGTTGTTCAAGAAAGGCATAAAATGTTTTTAAAGGTCCACTAGTGTAGTAAACATCCACAAGCTAACATGTTGTTAACATAAAGTTGGTCATAATATTCTTGTTTGTGACCTTCGTGGTACCAAAATTGTAAATGTAAAATTTTGGTAGGCATAATTAAATCATATATATTTCATGAAATTTTGAACATTGCTGGTCTCCAGGCCACTTTACAATACCTACCTTGTGGCAGCAACACGCAGGACGCGGTGGAACAACTCGAATGCCACCGAGTCTGAAATAACGAGCAAAAAATGCCATTATTTGGTCAAATGAGAGTTTCGCCAACACTGATCATGGTTTCCACTCAATGTTTTCAGTAGGACAAATTCTAAATTACATGCACTAATAACGCTTACTGATAATTAAGATATATGCCATTAGAACATATATGAATAAAACATTTAAGTCTCATTTAGATATGACATCATAACATGACTTCATACATCTATATGTGAAAGTACATCAAGGTGCTAGAAACCATAATCTGTATTTGGCGTAAATAACTCTAAATAAAGAAATTCAACTAACCGTCTGGGGAACGGTCACGTTTGCGATCTTTATGTTTGCGATGTCTTTTACGTTCTCTGTCCTCGTTCTCCAATGGTGACCGGGATCTACTCCTGTGCTTCTTCTTTTTAGACTCTTTCTTATGTTTCTTGGATCCCATTATTTGCTTATTATAAGGCAATATGTATAGTTAATTATTCAGTTTACAAACAAATCCAGCATAAAATACAAAACACGATGCGAGATCAATAATCGTTTCAATAAAACGCCATATTGAAATTGGTTGTCAAATGTCAATTAGTAAATGTAGCAGATATAATAGTGTATTATCTATGAGTAAATGGCTAAGAGCAATATTGCTCTTAGGTAAATGGATTTAAAAAAGCATCTGCTATCCTACTTGCACCTTTTAATTTAATCAATATGATAGAATGAGGCGCCCAATACATAGTAGGTTTTGCTGTCAGTTTTGCCACAATCAAAACGGTGATTGCCGAATAACCTATCATTTAATGCAGTAATTGACGGTTGCATGATGAGATTTTGATGTCGATATTATTTCATCAGTCACCAATAAACATCCGTCAATCATGACTTTTGGTGCCTAATGATTGACGTTTGCATGAGCGTATAATTGGACGCCACGCTCATGCAAGCGTCAAACATTTCTAAAAGTCATGATTGACGAATGATTGTTGGTGATTGATTAAAATAAATCGACATTAGACGCTCAATCTGCAATCATATTGATTAAACGCTCGTTGTGTTGTCGCTCGAATTAAGCACACACATAGCATCGCATAGCACATACTTATGTTAAAATGTTATTACAGCTTTTATCGGTTTTCCTGTAGGAACCAACGTTTATCCCGGGATAAAAAGTACTCTATAAGCTGCGCAGGCACTCAAACTATTATCATACTAAGTTTCAATCATTTCCTTTCAGTAGCTTTTGAGTTATGTGAACATACAGACAGACAGATAAACTTTTTTTGAATCGCATATTTGGCATAAGTATCGATATCTTAGTACCACTCAGTCGAGTTTTTTTTTTATATTGAATGTAAAGAATTCATTCCGTTACAGTTTTATTATAAGTAGGAGATTCCTAGTATCCTACAACTCAGAGAGTCTCAAATGTTAATATAAATCCTTTCTCCGACTTTAAAAAATTAGACGGGAGTGACGGTGTTAGGTTGCGCGAGTGCGCGAGCGGCGAGCGTCATCCATGTCCGACTCGATCGCTGTCCGTGCGCTGACTGACGGATGATTAACGAAATGCCATTGCACGCCCACTCAAATGTCATAATTGATGGTTGTGCGAAGAAAATCCAGATTTTGTGCTATCAATATCATGCAACCATCAAACACTGCATTAGACGATTAGTTATTCGTCAATCACCGTCTTGATTGTGGCAAAACTGACAGCAAAACCGACCGTGTGTTAGACGTAGGTTTCATGTACATGCTAAAACTTTATTTAAAAGGCCCTACGCACCTTCGTGCCTGACGTACGTCCCGACAAGGACGCGGTGCCCGACGTAGCATACACACGCATCGTGCGCGGCTGTATGTCCGGTCAAGGTCACGGTGCCGTAGCCAGCGTTGACAATGCCATATTTTTAAAGTACCCCAAAATAATAGTCAAATTCCACAGTTTGGGGAGATAAAACCTGAAGTCATAATGTTATTAATAAGGCTAAAAATTCCCGATTCCCCGCATTTTCCTCGCATTGATGGTCTCCCCATAAATTCCCCAATCGGTTTGAAATTCCCCGCATTTTTGGGAATTCCCCACAAATTGGCAATATAAACTATATCACTACATATTTTAAAACAAAGTCCCCCGCCGCGTCTGTCTGTCTATCTGTTCGCGATAAACGGAAAAACTACTGAACGGATTTTCATGCGGTTTTCACTAATGGACAGAGTGATTCAAGAGGAAGGTTTATATGTAGTATACATGCATATTATGTAGAGAAGAGTCGAGAAATTCAAAGATTTGTAATGTCATGTCGTAACAAACATATTTTTGTGCGCTTACATTGCAAACGCTGGCTAAACCTTACGAGATACATCAAATTAATGTACTATGGAATTGTATATCTTAAAAAGATCAATAAACAAAGTCCGCAATAGTATATGTTTATCTCCTAAGATAACCCACAGTAACCATTTTTATCTTTTACATATTACAAAAAAATTATGAGTTATTTATCAAACTATTTTAAACAATACAGTATTATTCCTTATCCAATTAAATACATTAGATACGTTGTCCATTTCATGTAGATCAAAATTGCCCTTAACAGCATATCTTTAAAATGAATATCTTAGAAGATATCAGAGATTTAAAAAGCGGGGACAGAGCGGCTGGCGGGCCGGACCGATTCTGATTATTCTTTTTTGTTAGATAGAGTACCTCAAGGGTGGTCCCATGTCAAGGAAGTCAGGATCTGATGATGGGATCCTGATAAAATTGAGAGAAACCCTCGAAAATTGTAGAAACGAATAGTGTTTCTGTTTACTTTTCATTACTTTATGAGGTTTTTGCGTTTAGAATCATCATCATGTCATGTAGCTGAGCTAATGATGAAAAAAAATCATATTATAAAAATCTTCACTACATATTACAAAACAAAGTCCCCCGCCGCGTCTGTCTGTCTGTTCGCAATAAACTGAAAAACTACTGAACGGATTTTCATGCGATTTTTATTAATAGACAGAGTGATTCATGAGAAAGGTTAAGTGTATAATTTGTCCCCGTGCGAAGCCGGGGCGGGTTGCTAGTACTGTACATATACCGTATATTATATACATAAGCATGTGGTGGGGGTACTCGCTGGATGCAAAACGCGTCGTGCAAGTCCAGCAAGCAATATATATATATATAATTCTGACGTACGTCAAGACTATTCACGATCGTTTTGCATCGTGCATCGTGCGTGTCCTTGGCGGGACGTACGTCAGACACGATTGTGAGTACGGCCTTTGACGTACGTCCCGCCGTGACGTGAGTAGGGCCTTTAAAAGGCCCTACTCACCTTCCTATCTGACGTACGGCCTTTAAAAGGCCCTGCTCACCTTCGTGCCTGACGTACGTCCCGCCAAGGACGCCGTGCCCGACGTAGCATACACACGCATCGTGCGCGGCTGTACGTCCGCTCAAGGCCACGGTGCTGTAGCCCGCGTTACCAATGCCATATTCTTAAATTACCCCAAAATTATAGTCAAATTCCACAGTTTGGGGAGATAAAACCTGAAGCCGTAATGTAATTAATAAGGCTAAAAATTCCCGATTCCCCGCATTTTCCTCGCATTGATGGTCTCCCCATAAATTCCCCAATCCGTTATATGTATTAAGACTAGCAGTTCCCGCTCGGCTTCGCTAAAAAATAAAATTATTAATTACCTACGTAGACCCTTCTCCATTTCTACATAAATATTTAAATATGAAATTTAGATAATTAATCAGTTTGTTGTTTGGCACAAACTCAAAATTAGTTTATATAAAACTAGCGACCCGCCCCGGCTTCGCACGGGTGCAATGATGATACTAAATATACTACAGAATGTCTTTATATACAACCTTCACAGCTTTTTTGTCATTAGACAATACAAACATGTTTTCTTCAGAGGTTACTTTTGAAAGAGCGACATTTATTAGCCACGTGAAAAACACTCAACGCTCAAATCTAAGCCTGCAACCTCTATGTCCCTGCATTTTAAATCTGTAATATCTTCGAAAATATTCATTGAAATTACATGCTGTAAAGGGCCGTTTTGATCTATATTAAATGCACAATGTATTTAAGGTACTTAATTGGATAAGGATTAATGCTGGATTGCTTAAAATCGCTTTGTAAATAAGCCATTATTTCTGGTAAAAAGTAAAAGATAAAAAACGGTTATTGTGGGTTATCCCTAAGAGATAGACATATACCATCGCGGACTTTTTTGTAGAACTTTTTAAGGTGTACAATACTGTGGTACATTATTTTGATCTATCTCGTAGGGTTCAGCCAGCGTTTGCAATGTAAACGCAAAAAATGTGTTTATATACGACATCACTTTAGAAACCTCTAAAGTTATCAGTGTTTCTCTACTATATTATGCATGTATTATACATATAAACCTTCCTCTTGAATCACTCTATCTATTAAAAAAACCGCATCAAATGCCGTTGCGTAGTTTTAAAAATCTAAGCATACATATGGACAGACGGAGAGCAGGAAGCGACTTTGTTTTATACTATGTAGTGATTTGATGGTTTAAGTAAATATGTAAACTCACAATACTCAATACTTAAAAAATCTTTTTTACAAAAAATTAAACCGACGAAAAGAACTTGCTTTTTAAAGCAAAAAATGAATAAACCTTTTAAGTCTTAAGTATTGAGCTTATTTACATAAACTATCAAATTTTATATAAACTAATTTTAAGTCGACGCCAAACAACAAACTGATTAATTATCTAAATGTTGTATGTACCTACGTAGAAATGGAAATGGTTTATTTATTTTTTGCTTTTTAGTTCTTTTCGTCGGCTTAATTTTTTGTTAAAAAGATTTTTATTTTATGATTTTTTTTTCATCATCAGCTCAGCTACATGATGTGATGATTTCTAAACGCAAATATCAGATTAAAGTAATGAAAAGTTAACAGAATCACTATCCTTTTCTCTCAATTTTATAAGGATCCTATCATCAGATCCTGACTTCCTTGACATGGGACCACCCTTGAGGTATAATACCCTATCTAACAAAAAAAGAATAATCAAAATCGGTTCATAAGTAACGGAGAGAAGGCTGAACAAACATTAAAAAAAAATTTATATATATACTGTCGAATTGAGAACCTCTTTTTTTTCGTCGGTAAAAAAGGTTTATTTATTTCTTGGTTTTCAGTTCTTTTTCGTTGATTTGATTTTTTGTTAAAAGTTTTTAAATATAATTAATTATATATATTGAAAAAGGTGTTTCAGTTTTATCTCACTGAGAAAAGTTAGTTAATTGTAATGTGTTAGTAGTGCTGTAGTAGGAAGTACTGGACTAGAAGGGCACTTTTTATTTACCATTCGAGCCAAAACCTTTTTAAATGCTATGAAATGTGCTTGATATATCTTTACATGATTATGTAGGTGCTTTATATCGGATAACATGTAGGTTTTTTATAGAACATGTGGAAGGAGGAAAGGAACAAAAGAGAAATGGTGTAAGTTTTTTTAAATAACAAAACATGTTAAATTATAAAGCATTTTATTTTATTTACAAAACTCAACATAAGACGTTCTATTGGGATAACTTACACGCATTTGATATTATATAACACTAGGCAAGAATATCATAAATCCTTAAAGAAATAAATTATTGCCCATATTGAATTAAAAAATTCGGGACGGCGGTGTTGCCACAATATTGAGTCAATGCCTCGAATAAATATCTAGGTAACAATCCTATATACTACAAATGTAGGATTAACACTGCTTATCTTTGCTTTCTATTGTGCCTATTATATTAGTGTTATTCAAACTTTTGTTCGAGACAAAACAAATAGTCCGCACATTCGTTGCTGTGGTCCGGAGTCAAACAGACAGTTGTTCTGAAGTACTTTAAATACTAGAGTTTCCTAACTATAGCCTCTTTGTTGATTGCTATGATGACTCTCACTGAAAACATATTCCATCATTAAAAGCATGAGTTTAGTGCCTGCTCCTGAATAGACCAATTGAGTTGCAGGACCTCGCCGTCGCTAGTAGAGTCAACTTATTTTATACGGACCCTCTAAAATGTACAAATCAAATCCTATATATAAAACTAATATTGCGTAGCTACTATTTTAGCGAATTGAATTAAAAGAAAGTTCAACTTAATTAAAGCCTTTACAGTAACTTGACAAACCCAGACGTACTTCCTTTAGATGTATTTCGATTCTTACGTACATTGCGTTTAAGTATTACGTACATCGTATCCAATGTATCTAATCATACGAAGTAAACACAAATAGGTTGCGTAGATAAAAACGCCACCTATGAATGATATGTCAATAACATTGTCTCAGATAGCTGAACTGCCGACTGTTGCAGTGTTGTTGCTATAGTAAAAATAGTAACTTTTTCGATAATCCTATCGAAAATATTACTGCTAGAGATCGATAGTATCGATACTATACTATGGATACTATGGAATTTAAGTACCATCGTAGTATCTAAAATAATACTATTGATAGTATCAATACTATCGACAGTATTACTTTCGATAATACGTAATTAATACTATCGATCTTTAGCAATAGCATTTTCTTTATGTTGTCTATCGATAGTATTATATATTATATTATTTAGATAGAATAGATACTATTTTCAAGACCACGACAGTATAACGATACTATCGATAGACTAAAGCTATCGCAACAACTCTAGACTGTGGTATCCATTGGCCAAAACGTTCTAGAACTCGTGTCAGCGGTAGGGTGTAGTTGGGTACAGTTGTGATGCGAAAGCAATAAGAAGGTCATTTGAAGTAGCGATAGAACAAAAGTTTTCAGAGTGAATATTATTATAGTGTGGAAATATCACTTATAGAAATATAACAAGACACTAATTTAAAAACACAACAGCCTTTCAAAAAACTAATTGCGCCTTACAGCCGCCATATTATTATTTTTTTTCAAAAAAATTATATTCAGTGTCACTTGTGATGATGTAAGGATTCTTACGATACCCCATACATCCAAACCTGTTCAACAATTTAGAAGTTATGGGGAATAAAGAAACTCACATACATATATGAACTCTGAAACCATTACACCCCTTTTTTGGACAGTTGTGTAAAAACGCTACTATTAACGTAATGGAGGAATAGTATTTATCCCTATCGAGAATTAATATTAACTGTCACGGAGATTTATTTAGTGTTCGATAAACGATTATAAAATGCATTAAATGACGTAGCTGCCTTTATACGATTCCCGATCTTTCCCTTGTACAAAAAGTTATACAGGAAGGTCTATTTTAAAAAGTGATTCGCCTCCAATGCGTAAATCTATCTTACAGGAACATTATCCAGGATAAAAAGCCTATGTGCTATTCCAGACTGATTTATTCTAGATCCGTGATTGAGCAACAAACATCCATCCATACCAAGTTTCGCATTTATAATAGTAGTAAGATTAAGTCATCGGCTAGGCACGAAAGCACAACAGTACATTTTAAGATTACTCTATCTCAAAACATTTAAGAACAAAAAATATATAGACAGCTTAACAGTAACTATAGGAATGTACACATACAAAAATATACGTCCTTAATTATATTTACAAGACACTAGATATTCATTATTGCTTATGATTTCCAATCCTGAAACAGTCTTAAGATATGAGTTTTCTTTAATAAATTAGTGTTAACCATTCATTTCAAGTTTCTTA